>JAUZNK010004078.1:0-10591 GCA_035046665.1 Euphysa ruthae | reverse complement strand
AATTAAAGAAGCTATCTACTCCGTCAAAGAACCTAATCATATAAATCGAATTTCGTATACTCTTCCCGATATCTGGTACCCACGATATAAAAATTCCTTGTCAGTCTGCAAAAGTCTACATCCGTGTTACTACGTCACTAATAAACTAATTAACACCTTTCAAAAACACTTGATTTCAAGCCTACGCTGTTCCTATAAAAACCTTAAAATTTTTAATTGTAACTAGCCTTTTGATAGGAGCAGCATGACTCCTGAAACGTCGCTTAATAAACTTTTATAACTCATGACATGCGTTTTATCTCTTTAATTATATATATATATATATATATATATATATATATTTATATAAATATATATATATATATGTGCAAATTTTTGGATATCTTACATATCTTCTTCAGGTATAATGTACAGGATCGGCCAAAATTCTGACATTTATAATAATTAAAACTCTTTGGGAAAACTAAAAATTTTACTGGCAAAGAAATACTTTGGGAAACCCGTTACGTATGAATTTGCGAAATGTTTAAAATGATTGGCTACTCAAACCAGTTACAATTACCAAACATCAGTCAAAAGTTACGTAGTAATATATTATTGTTTCAAAGCAAACATTTGACAACAACAAGGCTAAATTTAAAAACTCCGACATAAAACAGCAAAAACATTTTTCAACTATGACAGTACATTTATAAATAAATCCCTATTTCCCCATCATACCCCATAAAAAAAAAATTAATTAAAAATCTTAAACTTGTCCATTCGAGCTCGAGCTACAAAGCTCGCTGCTTTCGCAATAAAAATTTTAAAAAATAAAATGGGAAAAATAAAAACTGTTTTACCTTCTGTTTGACCACCTGTATCATCGGATTCATCGGAGTAATTGAAAACTAAGGTAAAAAATCATTCATTATATAGAAATATATTATATATTTATTAGACCTTGCAGTTTGCCTGGATTTAAAGACATTCAAAATGTTTATTTTTAGTTAAATATGCTACCAAAAATCTTATCTAGTGCCAAAAAAATCGCTCCGTTATTTACTAAACGCCGTGTAGTAATACACATACATATGAAATTCTCACATTATTACATATAATTTAGGTTATAATTTTAAAGCAAACTTTTACAGCTGAGTAACTTTCCTGACACAAAGTCGCTCACTGTCATAAAGGAACCGGTTTTTTATAGTGTTGCCTTACGTTAGGAAACTTATCAACTAACGTCCCTGCTAAATGAACCACTTGTACTAGATACTAATTATTTTCCATTTTCTGTGATTAATGAGTTCAAAACTCTGCTATCATGTGTCAATATTTAACAACATTTCTACTGGCCACTACTGTTCCAGTAATCCATTTTCGTTAAGAGAATGGAATTCTGTTTATAGTAGGGTGGTCTGCTACCTTTACTGAGGGAACAGTAAACTTTTCTTACTGATAAGTGGTTAAACATTATTTATTTTGTTTTGAACGAGGTTTCGTTTCAACAATTTTTTAAAAACTAATTTCAGTGCTATGCTGCTATCATTACTTTCGTGCGAAACCCTAAAAATCATTGGAAATCAGAGATTGCCTGAGTCTGATTTCAAACTTCCAAAGAAATGAGCTCATGTATTATGAAGTCTTAGAAAAATGAAACAAAAAATAATCAAATTGCTTGATTTTCAATATTATAATAGAATCTTACGTATGCAGACTTGGCACAGTGATATGACGTTTCATTGTGGAACGAAAATTCTCCAGTTCGGCTTCCACCTATTTATATTCCGTTTTATCTCTGAGTTTCTGAGCAAATTACGTAATGCAACTCTAGCTCAAATTAGTCGGATTGTTTGGTTGAGGGAATTTCGTGAGGCGTTCTAAGTACTTCAAGGCTAAACATGACGGCCCTTCTGGAGACATTTTCTCGGAAATTTGTAGTTTCCGCACGTTTAATACAGCATTCTCACTATTTCTTATTCTCACTATCATTTTTCAGCATTACAATAAGATCTTACCTTACTTTTCAGCATAAAGACTTTACCTTATTTTTTAGGAAAATAGTCGTAGTTGTAAAAAACTAAACTTGATACCTAAAAACACAATCGCTAAAAGTTTAGGAAACATTAGATTTCATTAAAATTTCTTAAATGGTAGAATAGCATTTTTTTTAAATTGTACACCCTTAGCTTGTTAGTCTTTGATAAAATAAATAAGTTTTTCGGGGAAAAATAAGAATTTCATTTTATATTACCTAGAAATTAAGAAATAGTTAGTAGCCGAGGAGCAATTATTCTTGTATTACATTAATCTAGAAAAAAATCTTTCCGTAATTGGAAGTAATATCTTGGCAAACATAACATCTTTCATTCTTTAGAGTTGTACCTATAGTACGTATAGATAATAGACCATTTTGATTGCTTGATAAATTTTCCTATTTTAGTATCACAGAAGTAAATATTTCACATTTTGGTTCTTTTAACTTATTATATGAGCCTTCTTTTTAAACCTAACAGCTTCACTGTTTTCACGGTTTCAAAAAGATCTATCGTACTTACTTTGATGAGTACAACTAAATACTTGCAGAGACGCAAAGGCAAATGTCAATAGTAATATGTTCATTGCTGCTGTTTTCGTATAAAATGAATACATAGTTTTATTTTGGCCTATATGTATGACAAAATAATTGCTCAGTTGTATAAATTAGAGACTCTGAACAAATATTATTAAATAAAGCAAATAATATTACAGTGCAAACCTTAAAACACGCATAGATAAAACAGAAATTTAAACGCTTTCACATAGTTTTTTTAGATAAATTCCAAAAATCTTAATTCCAAACCCCCTGAAAACTTCATTTAATTTGGATGAAAAATTTTCAAATTTTGATGTGCAGCGTTTTGTAAATTATCAATTTTTCAAAAACAATTTAAAAACTGTAAAAAAATTCTAACCAAACACACTTCATTCTTTTCCATTGTTTTTGTCCTCGAATTGTTCAAAGTTATTGTTTAGCATTCTACGTGTCAATTTAGCAACTCCCTGGCTCTTAATATTCATTTAATGCATTCGTTTGTTATCCCCCAGTACTTCACCGTAAACATGCCTGCGGACATCCCACATCGTTCGAAGAGGTTGATAATCTGGTTTTTATTGTAATTGAAAGCAATTGTTGCAGATGTGCACCCATTTCCATCACACCCTTACTTACAAATGTCGCTTTAGCACATCTTCCTCAAAGCATATTATTTAGGCACTCAATGTTATTCTAGGTTTTTCCTTGCAAGTACTTCTCAAGAAGAGCAACTTTGCTTAGATAAAGAAAGATTAGTATTTTGATTGTGATTTTGAGCAGATTTTTAGACTTCTTATAGAGTTTTTTTATTAGTCCAGTACTTGCACCACGAATCATCATCACGAGGACAGTAAAAATATTTTACCAAAAATAACATACTTGCGACAATAAAATTAAAGTTTGTGCTTGAAAATTTCGTTTACCGTAAAGCCTGTTATACATGGTAAAATAGGTAGGCCGATAAGCTAATTAAACTTTGGGAAAATCTAGTAAAAAATTTTAATTCCTTATAAGTGATAACCCTAAACATTGTAGCAGAGAAAGTTTTAATTCAAAGAAGTAGCAGAAATATGGAGATTTCAGAGCATATGAGTGTAATAACAACAGCTTATAAAGTGGTTTAAAGCAGTTTTTTAAATAATCTTTTTTCTTCTGTATGAAATGATGAAAAAATCTCAGTTAATTTAAGGTATTCATAAAAATATTCTTGTTTTTCTCATGTAAAGTCAAATACGTATGAAAAAACTATGAATTTATCAATAATGAATTAAGAATAAAAATATTCATACAGATAGTGAGTAATGGTTGCATATTATTCTGACAAAAAATTTAATGCCGATTTGCAAAAGGAATGTCACTATTTATGAGACCCTCATATATTACAAAATTTCATAAAATCCATAATGGCGTATATAATGGCAACAACATTTGTACACGAGAAAATGAAAAAAAAAAAAAAAAAAAATTGTTTGATATAGCAATATTTATTTTTTTGGTTTTTTTGCTACGCCCTCTTGACCTTTGCTCAACTTACTGACGGATGTTGTGTAAATACTTTTTCTATAAAAATATTCCGAATTCTTACGACCTTCTGTGGGTATGTGCAGAATAAGGTCATATATAAGTGTTTTTATTCTCACACGTCTTTTTGTTAAAGCTTCAATGTATTATACTGCATTTATTGTTAACAGAAGTTACAAAAAAATTATTTTGAAATTTGGTGTGTACGGCTATTAACATGTTTTTAACAGCTGGTTTAAGGTAAAGTTCGCTCACTTCAAATTTTGCGAAACAAGTGATTTTGAAATCAGACTTCGAATGAGTGTTTACCCAAAACCAATTGCACACCTGATTTGACTTTTACTTTTTTTGTATTATATTGCAGATAAAATGAACAATTGATGATGTCAAATGTATATTTGAATTCTGTGAAAACACTGAGAATCGAGAAGGTTTTGTCAGAGAAAAGCTTAGAGGTTATTGCTATTAGTGAACATCGAGAGGACAATTTTAAAGGATCTCTAAGAGGTTGGAAAAAAAATTGAATTGATGTCGCCAGTCATAGAAGTTGAATGTACTTACACTTATTGACTCATATTAAAAGGTATCTGAAAAATGAAAACAAGAAGTTGATAAGAAAGACTATGGGGAAAAAAAGAAGAAGATCTGAAAACTTCCAATTCAACTTCAGGAATAGATGTTTATTGTGACTGCAAAGAAAAAGATGATTATCATCTTGATAAGTGGAGAAAGTTTTATCAGAACTTTATTTAAAAGTGACTGGACACCTTTAAAGGAGTATGTTTTGAAAATTGGTTCCCCTCGCAATGATGCTTAGTCAAACGATTATTGATTCAGAGTTAACTTAGCATTTTCAGACATTCAGTTTGCTGATACACGATAACACAAGGATTGTCTTACTTGCTGCTCAATCTGCAGATGACAGAAAATTTGAAACAAATGATCAAACAAAGTGGAAATGAAATGTGGAACAGTGTCGAACTGTCATTTCACGTTACAGAATGTTAATGCAATTGATAACAAAAAACTTGAAAGTGATTGCCAAGTTCATCAAAGGAAAAACTTTCCGAACTGTATGAAATCAGTATAAAGTCGAATTTGACGTTCATTCAATAGCAGATGGTTTCAGTGACACGCTTATGGATTTGCTTAAGGAACAAAAATGCAACAACCTATTTTCTATCATGATTCTGTTATGTCTTCTGCTTTCCTTACTTCCAATCTATTATATTGCCGAATTTAGGTCTTGAGGAAGAGCAACACTGCCATCTTATTTTTCTTTTTTTGATTCTAAAGTATTTAGCTAAACGATTAATACAAAAATGCAAGACTGCCATTATTGAAAAAGTACGCAAGGGTTAACCAAAATGCTGGGATTCATACCCCGGAGGAAACTATGGATATCTAAATGCAACTTGAGGTATCTTTCTCTGAGTAACTCTTTACAATGAGCATTTTATTTTAGAAATACTTTTACAGATCCTCAGTAGAATACACTGGGGTAATCTTACTTTATTTTTTTCCATTTTTACTTTATCTTTTTCTGGAAACTTGCAAATGAAATGGGCTTTAAAATTTTTGAGGTTTTTTTGTTGAGTTAAATGTGAGAACATGTGAATTGGCCAAAATTACTGCAAATAGTTTACGTAAATTGCAAATTGATAAGTCATTGATGGCGTCCGTTTTTTAATAGTAACAAGAAGCTGCAAGCTGGTGAAGAACTTTAATAAAAACGAAAAAAAACATACAGTAAAAGCATTTAAAAAATCACAAAAACACCGTTCCACATCTTATATTAAGCTCACACTCGAAAACGCAAAAAAAAATTCCTTATCCAAGCAGTTGCTATAAAAAAAAGAGTAACTGGTATATACATTAAACATCTGTATAAATTATTTATTTAAACATTATAGAGGTTATTAAACATCTGTACAAATACCATCTGTCAATATATATCGCAATAAAAAAAATACTTGGAAATTAATTAAGCCAAACTAAGTATGAAAACACATGTCTCTAATTCAAATTTTCGAGTGAGGACTATCTATAACTTAGACTATAACTTAGGACTATAACTATGAACTTAGAGTTACAAACCCACTTGGTGACCCTGAATTTGATATGTTATATTCTGTGTTGCACAATATTGTATTAAAAAAGAGCAACAAAAAATTCTTCTATTTCTTTAAATAATTTTATTCTTCAGTCAAGAAAAGGTGTAAGATGCAAAAAAAAGTAAATTAAAAAAACATTTAAATAAGGAATAGATGTCAGACGATTTGAAGTTATTTCATTTGAAAGAGTAAAATGAAAGAGATAAAATTGAATAGATGTTGTGTTTCGATTAAATTTAAATATTATTGCCAAGAGATTAGGTTTGGTACAAAATTAAATTTAAAGTAAGTCCATTCTTGCCACTTTCCCTTTCCATTGAACTATGAGTATGTCTATCTAAAATCGGTCAATTTTCAAAACAAATTATAAAACTTACCAGATATCTCTGGCTTTAGGCCAGGTAGTAGGTAATAAATTTACGTTTGGAAAATTATAAAAATTATAAAAATTTATATGCTAAAATAAACTTATTACATGCATCAATTTATCAAATTGCATCTAATTTACAAAGTATGGTAACATCATCACTAAAATGCATGTTTTTAACAAAGTATTCATTATTATAAGACAAGGCCTTCTTTATATACATTTGATCAAGCATTCTACCAGAAATTTGTGTGGATTATAATATTATAATTTGTTTACAATCATGTAGAACCGATAAAATATTAGCAGGAATATTTAAACCATCATTGTTAAAATCTCCAATAATTATATCAATATTATTGCGGCAGCTTAACATATGATCAATTTTGTGAGCGAAATCATTGTTTGCTCATAGCTATTTTTATAAATAAATATAAAACATTTTTGAGGAAAATCTGCTTTTCTTACCGAAAATACTACTAAACCTAGGAAGCTATCAATGTGATGACTTTCTTACGGGTTTTTATAGCAAACCGCCAAACTTTCAAAAGTATCAAGGTCATATTTACTAAGACAATTTCGAAATTTGAAATTTTAATTGAAAATTCACTGTTCATTCTGGTTTCAGTGAATAACTTTAAATCGGAAGTATTTAAGATATGTTTTGCTCGATGTTTTTAATGTTTTTTGGACGACATTTAATAGATCGAAAATTTAAGTAGCAGAATATAAACTTAGACAAGTAGCTGAAAACGTTTTACTGGCATCATTGGTGACTCAATACAAAGTCTGGAATACTTAAGTAGAGATTTTTTATCTGAGTGAATTGCTTGTTTAGAAATTATACCAGATATAAATAATTTAGATAATGACTCTAACCTAGCTACTCAATGACACATACAACTGTCCGATAATACAGCTTCATTGTTTTGCAAGTTCAAAACTAACAACAGTCTTTGGAATCTACTGTCCTTAGAACTTATAAACCATGACATCATAGATAAGCATTAATGAAAAATGTATTCGTTTAAAAATATTATTAGAACCTCGATAAATCTTTTATACAAACATTATTTCAACTTTTTTTAAAGAGCGCCGTTAAATTGACGAGCATACAAAACGCTTTAGATGTGAATCTGCTTTATCGTCATTAAAGTCAATATAAACAACTGATGATCTACCGAGTTGCAAGTTAACACGGATAACTTTAGCGAAAATTTTGACCATCAATATTTAAATTTTGAGTTATCAAGCACATTGACCCAAGCCTTATATTCCAGACTTTTGCTAAAAGCGCTGTTTGCATTTGAGATTTATTTAAAATCAAGGAGTTTATAGAGCTGACACCAGGGGGAACATGTCTTCAGTACTAACACTGTAGTTTTCTGTATTTAATTGTTCTAACATTGTTTGTCTTGTTTTTTTCTGTTACTTTACTCTTTTCTGCATATAAGTAAATTATATCTTTTGGGTACGCTTTAAAGTTTACGCGCCTTAATTTTAAAACGTTCACGTCATCGTAAGTCACATTCCCAGTTCTGCAATTGTTAAAAAATCTAACAAATATTGAATTTTTTTTTGTCTTAAAATGATTGTTCATTCAAACATTTTAATATAATTTCAAAGTATATCAATACTATACATTGGCATTGTTTCATTTTCTTAAAATATACGCAACCGTTTCACTGGGGGTAACTACCCATAATTTCAGTAAATTTATGGCTAATATGTACAAAACTTAACTGAGAAACCATGGAAATTTAATCAACAGTTACTGTTGGCAGTTCTGAATTTTTATGTCTTACTTCATCTTTCATTTTTAAACCCAATTTAGGCAACTGTCTACTTGTAATTTTATGATATATACTTAATGCACTATTACATGTAGTCCCATTGATGTTTTCAGAACTAATTCCTATCGAAGGCAGCAAAATAACTCTCTAACATATTGGATTTTTAAATGAAAATTTTGTCAAGCGACCACATAACAAACGGTTAAATTTTACCAGAAACTGAACTTGCTGAGCTATTTCTATAACATAAAGTCTCAGAATAATCTATGCACCTTCATCGGATAGTATACTATTAGTATCTCTACAAAAAGAGTCAAATAAATATATATAGCTATCCATCATCTTAAACATAAACCCATTCATAAAAACTATACCTCTTCTACATCAAGCCCAGTTAAGTAAAATATGATAATTTACCGAAACAATGTTAACTTCCTGCTTTTTTGTCACATCGATATCACTCTGTAATTATTTTGTTATTATAAAGTTAATCGCACCTACACTTAGGTGTTCTGGTAGATCTTGGAATGTAAAACAACCTAAATATCGATTGTTTTTGTATAAACTATCTCCATTTGCCAGCACAAAATTTAAATGACTATTTTTCCAAAATATAATAGGCTTTATTTTCGAAAGAAAATTTGCAACTTAGCTGTTTTTGGCACATTAATTTCCAGTAGTATGACCAAACTTTAAATTTCCTTGATAAAAATCTACAAGGACAGGTTAGAAAATTCTCTATTCCACCATACTTGATGACATATCTGATTAAATTGGTGATGAAAAACACAATAATACTTTCCTTTAATTCATTAAAAGATAAATAATGTTATTATTTGAGCTTTATTTTATATGATATACAGATTTTGGAATGTAAAAAACACAATAAGAATTATGGATAAATAGATGGCAGTACCACACAACACAACACAGCACTTAGATAGGTGGTGCCTTTCACCTTAAAATCAAAAATCAAGTTGTGTGTCACTAAAACAAACAATATGTTTCATTCAAAAAATAACCACAAGACAAACCATAAGTATAAAATCTTTATTTAATTTTGTTAAACAACGAAACAATAAAATTTTCTCAAATCAAAATGACTGCTCGAAATCCAATACTACGAGGTTGAAAGTTTTGCAAACTATAGACTGTGTATATAGTCAGGACTGATTTTGTGAGGGCCGCTCTATCCTAATATATAAAATAAGATTATATGGCGGTATCAGAGGTTAATATTACATTTCGTCTACTGGTGCAGAAGCTTTTGCTTTTCGTGGAAGAACAAATAAATAAACATGGCGCTCCTTTGAAAGAACTTTGCGAGTTCAATAACTTTTGCTTTATTACTGTAATATTACTGTCATAAACAAATCAGGACACAGATTGTTTTACCCCACTAGTTTATTTCGTTGTACATATCTGTCTTGTTTCTTTACAGGTAACATCAAGTGCCATCATCAATCAAAGGACAGATTTACAGATCTAATTTCGTGAAACGCAAACGGCTGATACGAGATTTAGCCTAATTTAGTGTTACATCTTCATACGATGAATTTTTGTTTTTCAAAGGATCAACAGCTTACGCATCAATTGAGAAAGATGATCTTAATGTTAAGTCATCTTCTGATAATGGTGAGCTGATTCAAAGAGTTTTAATCTTTTCACCAAATGAATTGAATAAAGACATTACATGGCAATTATTATGACTCAAGAGAAAACATCTGCTGTAAGAGCTGAAAAATGTTCAGTTAATATCAGGCGGGACACAAAAAAAATATGCAAATTATTAATTCTCTCAATAATTTTATATTTCTATGAAATTTTCGCATGATTTATAGACACCTGCTTATTCAGCTATTTTAAGTGTTTTGACGCTAACGGCTCAATTTAACGTCTCTGTAGGGGTTTCATTTGATGTCGACGTAAGAATGCTAGCTTTGGCATCCAAAATTGTACTTTCACAAACTAACCGTCATCCAAATTCATACCACCTGTTTTAGGGGCACATTGTCGAAACTGTATCTCAAGAGCTTCCAGTAGTTTGCGATCAAAGAAATTTTGTTCAATTTTCAACGTTTTTGTTTCTTCTCATTTTATTTTTAATGGACAAGTTTTATTATGTAATGCTAATGCAGACTGATCAAATTTCCTTCTATTGTAGCCTTTTTATGCTGTTTCGTTCGCGTTCGGATTTGGGTTTTTGTTAAGCAAAAACTCAAATCCGAATATATATATA
>JAUZNK010004076.1:0-10591 GCA_035046665.1 Euphysa ruthae | reverse complement strand
ATATATGTGTGTGTATTAAAATATATATTAAAAAAATATATATATATATTTATATAACTATATATAAATATATTGAATTAAAACTTCAATACAGAGAAAAAATATGGCTCACAACACGAAATAGCATAAATGAAATAGAAAATATACCATAGCTACACTGGATACAAAGAGCATACAACAGTATATTTACAATATCTTAGAAGCAGTATGGGATTTTTTTTATCATTTTATTGATATCTGTGTAGTAACGTTTTTAGAATGTCTATAAATATTTATTATATAAATATCTATAATTATTTAAACTACAAGAAGTCGTAATTCAAATTTCTCTAGAAAATATTGAAAAGTAATTTTTAACAAAAATTCTCAGAAAAGTTCTCCCAGTTTGCAATCAAAGCATGCCCCATTGTGAAAAATCTCTGCAAATTAGATTATGAACACAGAAATAATAACATAAAGTCAAAAGATAAAAAAAAGAAAGCACACTATATTAGGATTTGATCTCCCGTGCAGCGTGAATGTTAAAACTAAAGCTGAAAATTATTTAAATTATTTTACTGAATCACGATCATGGAATTTTTTTTTTATCGCTTTACAACAAAAGTTAGTTGCAGTTGTATCCCTAGAAGATAAACCATTGCTTAGTCAAGACAAGGCAAATTTATTAACCAGGATCAATGCCCCACAATAGCATAAGCAATGTTTATTCAAAAACCCTATTTATCAAGCTGCTATTTGTTGTAACCTAGCAAGTTATTCTCCTAAATTCTACATCAGAGTTTGTGAAACAGTTTTTAAACTTTGTTATTCAAACCATTTGAAAATGTTTTGAGTAGAATAATACCAGGTTGTTACTGAGTTTTCAAACAAGTTCTGGTGAATTGAAGAAAAAAGATATTCCATATTTTATTAGCAGTTACAACAACAGTGATAAGGACTTCACAAATCATGAGAATGATGATTTTAATAATTCTGATGAAGGCAGTATCTTGCTTAATCATAAGACATTCATTTTTAGGGGAGTTGGAAATGTGTGCCAAAAACTCTATGCTATTAGCATGTTATAGACAGAACTGCTGTAAATAATTTGAAAGGAACATACTATAGTGCCGATAATGATGAGGATGGTGAAGTAGATGATAATAATATGGATGTTTATGGTGATGTTAGAACTGAAAGTGATAGTGTAGAACACAATGACAATGTTTAAAGTGGTGGTGCTAATTGGAGTGGAAATGTTGATGGAGATAGCAATATTGGCTGTAGTAGTGAATATTTATTGGCTAATCTCTGCAAAGAAAATCGTTTATATTGTGCTAATTGTGAAACGGTAATCATTGTGGTGGTAGAGTTGCATCTAGACAGATGATAAAATGTTGTGGAATAGGTTGTGGAGCCGCTTGTAGAAACTGTGTAGAGCTTGGAAGCGTAAATTATAGTAAAGTCATAGAGAGTCTGGCATTGATGATAATGACAGAGATGATTTTTGTTGGGTTTAATGTTAGAGACGATGTAAGAGATTACCTGTCTTTCTTATTCACAGGCAGAGCAAAAGGAAAAGTAATACCTAACTAGATTACATGCCCAACATTTCTAACTGATGATTTGATGGATGATATCAAGCATATAAATGTCAAACTTTCAGGATCGAGTAAATGAATGTGAATAGACAATGTTTTATTAAATTTGCGAGCTCCTCTTATATTAGATAAGCTGCGGGTATTTATAAGTGTTCTTATGATGATGAATATTATTGAGAAACCAAATTGTCCAATGTATTAAAGCAAAGATTATATTTTCTCCACGTCTATGTTCTCCCGGTTAATACAATGTACTTGCTTCATTTTGTAGATCCGACAAACGAAACTTTCTAAATTATTTAGTGAAAAGGTTTAAAGCGAGAAATACTCCTACACAAAATGTTGCGGTAGACAAGTATTTGTTAATGTGGAAGGTAGATTACTTTTTCAGTCTGTGTTCCAAATAAGCATAAGTGTTTGTGAGAGTGACACTGGTTGTCTCTTTAGCTTCATTGTATATTCTGGTATGATACTATGATAGTATCATCCTTCTAGTGCAAACTTCCCAAAGGAATTTGATAAATACATTCTTCTTTAACATTCTTTTGCATTATTTTTTTTTTTGAAAGATAATTATTAATAATTTTATTAATAATTTATATAATATTTTTTGTTCCAAATATATTATTATGAATTCAAAGGGAGAAAAAGTTTTCCAGCAAGGTATACTTTCTTTCACTTTTGTCATTTATTTATTTATTTTCAAAAGTTTAAGCAATCAGGGTGTTTTTTTTCTGTGTGTTTCTGGTTATATATTTTCTGCTCTCCAAAAGTGTGGATCAAGTTTACAGCATAAAGAATCTGTTATACCATTGTTTGGTTCTGCATATGTAAAAAATCCTGAAGAAAAAAAGCTGATGTAAATTTTTAGTGAATTTAGATTAGTTTTTTGACGTTAAAATTAATCCAGGTTTTTTGGTTTTTATATTTCCACCATTTTTTTTTTTTTTTTTTTTTTTGACTTAGATGATTTTTGTCCAAAAAAGCTCATTTTAAGAAATTTATTTTTTTTATAAAAATTTGTGGAATCAAAAAAACTTAAATTTAGCCGATTGTATTTTTGTATTTTTGATTAATATAACAATTCTGCTTTATAAAAAGGTCTGCATCAATGTTTTAGGCTAAAAAGTCTGTGTGCTATTATCTTAATTCAAAGGAGTAGAAAATCACATCCACAACGTCTGATGGTCAATACACAGTGAGTTTTTTATGAAGGAAAGACTTAAAGTATATTTGTATGCATGTTGTATGCATGCACACAAACATAATGTTGTATGCATGTTGGATGCATGTTGTATACACAAACATTATGTTTGTGTGCGTGCGTGCTTGTGTGAAGGTGCTGGAGATAAGATAGAATAAATGAATAATTTGATTTATAATTGCTAAGGTTTTATTTGCTATTCATGAATGTACGTGCTTTGTTAAAAATACAAGAAGAATGTCTCAATTTTTACCATTAAGTTAGAAGAATGGAGTTTTGCCTTTTTTTGTTATCCATTTCATCACTGTGTTGAATTGGCTGTTTGTAAATTGGTGGAGGTTTTTTCACTATTTGCTCATTCACAAAGATTTTATCAGATATTATTTTTCATGATTTATCTCACATTCATAATGAAATTTAAAAACTTACAGTGAAATAACGCATTAATACAATTTTTTGCAAAATATAGTGCTATTTTTAATTTTTATAATAGAGAGAGCACAAGAAAAAAAAATCATTTGTATATTTCTGAAGTTGAATATTTCCTTATTTTATTCAAGGGCAGAGTCAATTTTTTACATGTTTTATTTTTTTTTCAGGACTTAAAACGAACAAATATGTAAATTAACTAGAATTATAAAGATTTTTCAAAGTGGCTAGGATTGGTGTGATGTCAATGGATGAGGGAGGTCATAGTCTTGCGGCTGACAATAACAATGATCATCTTCCGTCGGACAATATTCATCTTGATCTATTCAATTTAGATGGTGAGTCGGTATTTAATAAGTTAGTAGGTTTTGATAGGCCAAACCAGTCAATATTTTTTCTTACGTACACCCCTGGCTGTGATCCTTCCTTTCTTATTCAAGTTCAGCTTTCATATTTTTTTTTTTAAGAATCGAAGTGTTTTGCTTCAACATTTTTCTAAACACTCATAAAATAAGTAGATGATACTAACAAATTAACCTTAAAATATTATGCTTCATTGTTTTTTTATAATTATTTAACTCTTTAAGTGTCATTATTTTTTTTTTCATAACTGCACAAATAATTAGATGGTTATTTATTTAAGTAGTGCGTTTTTGCTTATGAACAAATGAAATTGGTCTAGATATGGTACTTAAATTGGGTTTTAAAAAGTTAATACAAAAATAAGCAAGATAGCATGACAACAATCCTAAAAAAGCTTATACACAATAATCTAAAAAGCTTTCTTTGTGTGATATTGCTCAAAAAAAGGTGCCGGGCACAAACGGATCTTACAGAGTACAAAAGATTTAAAACCAAAGTGGGTGCGTTTTGTACGTATACATTGTTTAAAACTTAATTGTCCTTTCCAAAGCACAAGAGACTCATCAACAGGAATGTCTCGGCCAAGTGCCAATGAGTTCTAGCTTCTAACGAGATAATCATATCATATATCGGTTTAATTTTTGCATCTTTTTTATGTGTCACCAGCCTGGTTCTAGTTTACCCTGTCAATCCTTTATACATACTTTATATATGCTTTTTATGTTTACATTCAGTGACATAGGTGTAGGGTATGGTTATACTATTAGCCTACATCCAGTGACATAGGTTTTTGGGTATGGTTACACGGCCTATATATGTATATATATATAAAAAGTGATGGGGTAAACTAGAATTGTTCCATCTCACTTAATAAACTAATGTCAGTTGCAATGTAAAAACTTCTCAATCAAGTATATTCTATTCTGTGACGGATGCTTTTATGTCATAGTGTCATAATTTATTCAAAGTGTAATACAAATGAATTTTAACCTTGACTATAATGCCTCAGTAAATGGTTTATGCTATATACAATCAGATATCACGAGAAGTGAACGGTTCATACTTGTTTATATAAAGAAATATACGTGATGAAAACACTTTACCCATTGTTGACTGCTTGAGATAATTAGACTGATCTGCAATATATGTGCAGAATTCCTCAATTATTAAAAATTTATAATGGCTCACCATTATTTATAACGGGTCACCATTGTTTATTTCATCGGCTACTTTTCCATCTCCATTAAAATTAAATCGATTCATTCCTTCTACCTGGGGCTCATCCTCCCATAACACATTTTAAAATTCACTAACTTTCTTTTCGTGTAAGGGCTCTCCTCTACAGGGAGATTTAGATTGTACAGCAGCAGATGGAAGCTAAGGAGCTTCCAAAATGTTATTAGTTTTTTCCTCAAAAATATCGCCTAGCAAATCTGAATTGTAACTGTCTAAAAAAACTTTTTCTGAATCAATAACAAAGTTATCTTCATCATCAGAACTTTAAATCACTGATTGAAAAAGATCACTAAAAGAGTCACTATTGAACATAAATCATGAACTTGTTTCATGGTTTTTATTTTATTTGCTTTCTATTAATGTTGTCATAATTATGTTGTAATAATTATGTTGTAATAATTATGTTGTAGTAATTATGTTGTAATAATTATGTTGCAATAATTATGTTGTAATAAATAGTAAAGCATGATTTTATTTCAGTCTAACTATGGTCACACTTTTAGAATTAGATAATACCTAATTATTTAGCATATTGATATAATTAATTAGTTAACAAAACAAAATGATTCAAAATTATACAAAATAAATTTTAAAATATTGTTTGGTGCTAATGTAACTTATTTAATTTTGACTTGTTTTAATTTCTAAGAATCTAAGAATCTTTTTAGAATCATATAATGCTGAAATCCTCATAACATTCAAGACTTTATTATTCAAAGCTGTATTGGTGGATTGTAATTGACCTGTACTGCTATTAATAACTGTGCTCCTAAATTTAAGCACCTTTAGTTTAAAGCGTCATATATAAAAATTCTAACAACATATCGTAGAAATTAAGAAGAATTTATTGCAATCCTGGAGAGCATTTCTATAAATTTACGCCTGTCTGTAGGCTGGTTGCGTACTTTTCTCAAAAAGAATGTTTATAAAATTAGGTCCAATGTAATTTCAAATACTTAAAAGGCTTAAGTGAATTTTTTGATTAATTTAACCACTTGTAAAAAGATTTTTCTACGCTGTTCCCAAATTATTAAATAGAGTGCATTGTTTAACCTATTTTCTTACCTGTGAAAACAGCCTGTTTTTAGCAGTGGTCCTGAATTATTTTCCTGAGTTATTTTTAAATTCAAAAGCAATTTTGAAATTTTACCAAAAAGAGTTTGTTGGATTTCTGTATATCCTGTAAATTCTGTTAAAGGAAAATTGACATATTTCGTTCTCCTATCAAAAATCTTTTTTCCGGTTTTGGGTTCAATTTTTTTGTGTAAAAATAAAATTTTTAAAACTTTAAAGTTTTGCATTAGATTTGCGGCAACTAATAAGTAGGGTTGTTATTTTTAGACGACGAAAATCAAGGTGATTCGGGGATGACTGAGCTGTTTGCTGACATGCCTAGTAATATTGACACCACACGTTCGCTTCACACTTTGTCAAGGAAAAGTTTACGCAGAAGGAAATCAACTAAACCAGATTCTGTTTCGGAACCGAATACTGTTTTTGCAGATGATAATGTCTTTGAATCATCAGAGTTTGCTGAAATCATGGATGGCAAAGATGGTCCTTCAAGTAAAAAAGTCATGAAGTCTTTAGCAGCTCCCATGGCACAGAGAAAATCAATACGGTAAGATTCATATTTCAGGTTTTTGGTCCTCCCAGTTAAGATGTCACAAACTGCCCAAAATGCATTTTATTGCTAATACTTATATTTATACTGCATATTTTTTATGCTACATGTTTTTTTTACTGATTCTTTAAAAACTTTTTATGTTTAGAATTTGGTATCTTGCTCAGTATAACCTAAAACTGACATAAAGGAGCTGGGTATATGAATTGTGATTAATTGAATTGTTTATATCAAATGAATTAGAAATATCAAAAAATGTCAAATTTGCGTACTGATATGCACTGGTACTATGTATCTATTAAATATTTTTTTGTAAGATTTAATTTACTTCTTAATTTGTAGGCAAATTCAGGTATCAAGGAGAAAATCTCAAAGAGCTTTATCACAGAAGAGTTTGTCTTGCTGGAAAAGTTTTCAACTCAGAGTTGCCATGGTAACCATTATTTTAGATGTTGGGAACCTAATGCAAAATTTATTACGATAATCCAATATTTTAATAGAGGTGCTTTGGTTCAAAAAACATTTTTCGTTCTAGAAATGGATACATACTTTACCCTGATTTGGTGGTAAAGTTTATGAATTTATGAATTTTTTAAATTTAATAATACGACCTCGTACCATTGATTTGTAACTTTAGTTAATTTAAAATATAATTCCAACCTCCTATTATTAGTTCTAACCAAAGGTTCCAAGAACCTACTTTAAATGTTTGAAATACATTAATTCATAAACTTGAAACAGAAAAATTTATTCAAAATTAGAACTTCAGAACAAAACAATTTTTTTTTTCAATATTATTAATTTCCTGTCTAAACTAAACTAGACTTCTCATTTAAGGCAGATTTATATTCGAGAAATATAATGCGTACCATATTTTTCAGTAAATTGATTAACATTGTTAAATATTGTTCAAAATATTTAACAATAAATTGTTACCAATTATTAAAGTATCATGTATTCGTAAAAAAATTCCACAAACAAGAGAAATTTTTCATTATTAGTTATTAATTTGAGAAATTTTTTGCTCGTGCTGGAAAAGCAAAGAAGATATTCTATTGTATTTCAATGAAATTAAAATCACTTTCTGATTGGCCCGTTTTGTGATCAAAGTTTATTCTCTCTAAAAATGTGTAATTAATTTTATTTAAGTTAGTTGTTAATTCTTTTCAAACAGGCAGCTCGGCATGAACTAAAAAAATAATAGATAAATGGGGTTTTAAGTGCCTATGATATGAAGAAAGTTCTTCAGGAGAAATCAAGTTAATTTGGTGCAAAACTTGCAGAGAGTACTTAACAACAATAAATAAATATCGCAATAGAAATAAAGAGTGTGCAAAATAGTAACAGAGACCTTTATATGCAGAACATCCGTTGTCAAGAAAAACTGTTTTCCAGACCATGTTCTGTAATCGCACACGCACGCAGCTGCTGTTTTACTTGTAAGCAAAGCAGAAAAAAGAACAGCCAGCGCTGGTCAAGACATGCGGCCTTCCAGTTCTGATAATAATGCAAATGGTCAGACAACATTTAAACCGTACATTCATAGACTGAATGCCCAACAAAAAAACACAACTTACCAAAAAGATGCAGCTTGCCCACTACACTGCCATCATTTTGATTCATTCAGATTGTACCAATCATTGTCAATTTTTTTTGCGAAAATATGTTAAAGGTATTTAAATGATATTATTATGAAATTAAATATTAAATTAAGTATTAATTATTAAATATAGTTAATATATATTCATGTTATTATTATTACTAGTAGTATTATTTTGTATTAGTAGGAGTAGAAGTGATCTGCTTAATATATAAGTAAGTATTTTCATCATTAATATTTTTATTATTATTTTATTCAAGGTCGATCTGGGATCAGGTTACTGGACAAAGAAAGCTGGAGCAGAAATAATCACGTATTTGGCGAACAGTTGCAAAATCAATTCTATCATCGAACCATTGAAATCCGGTAGCATTAGGTACTGCAGTGTGATGAACGATGGTAGCAGTTCAGTCAAGACTATGGACAAGAAAGAACTTTATTTGATGAAAACTGCTCATAGAGGTAAATCCACATAGTGGATCCACGTAGATAAGCCATGTCTGTTGTTTACAAAAAATAGACAGTTCTATTTTGTGACTTCAAGAAGTTTTTTTTTTATTTTTCTAACGTGCCGAATGATATCAATAAATAAAGAAAACACGCTGATAGTAAATTAATAAAACAAATAATTTAAAGATCAGACATTTATTACATAAAAACATTCAAATGGAATAAGTCAATCTGTAGTATAACACATGCTCAGTATTTCTGAAGTTTAACACAGTGTGAATTTTGTGCTCTTATATGTACATTGTGACCAAAATCATGCTTGTATTTTTTCATGGGTTGTGCGGGGATGTGTAAAACAGAAAGGAACAACACAGTTTCTTTTAAGTAAAATTGTTTTCTAAGTTAATTTAAAACAACAGCTACTGTAATATTAAATATATAAACAATTTTATGCAATATAACATCCGGCAAATTTGAAGATAATTGCCATCCGCTAAATTTAATTCCCGCCAAATTTTAAAACATTCCTCATCTCTGAAATTGTGCCAAATTTTGTTTCCTTCAAAATTTATTCCCATCAAAATTTTTTATCGTTAATTTTTATCCATATTTGAATTCTCGTAGGTGTCCCTGAATTCTCACTGATGTTCTCAAAAGAACCTGATGGCAGCGATGCAGAGGGATTAAAAGCAGCTTTGGAGACGTCATTTCGGAAAGCGTTATCGTGGATAGAAAGATCACAAACTAGGTGTTGGTTCCGATGGAGCAGCTGTCAACTTTGCGCTATACCGCCTTTTTAATGATGAAATTGGTGAGCATTATATTTTCATGTGATTCCCTAGCCATCGAATGGAACTTCCTGTTAACGATGTTTGTAAACACACCAATTTGAATAAGGTATGTGAAAAGATCTGTTGTTATACATATCTATTTATGAAAGCTGCATTGAGGTGGCAATTATTCAAATGCCAGGCACTGTTTATAGAGGTGAAGATTAAAAAATACAAGCAACCATCAGGAATGGTGGTTGGAGCATCAAGCAGCCAATCTCAGTACTCACAACCATAATCTGGAAATATTGATTGCTTTCTATAACCAGCAAATCACAGATCGATATACCACCTCAATAAAAAAAGTTAAGTCAAAATTTGAAGGGCTGAAAAAGGATAGTTGCAGTGCTTAACGAAATGATATTTAATACAGCGAAGCAAGATGTTCTTCTCCTCTTGTAGCCAATGAGCAAAATACTACAAGATTATTTCCTCCTTCCTGTGTTCATTACAGCCTGCTCATCTACCATAAAATTCTTAGAAAAAATGGAAAAGCTGCTACAACATGAACATTTGCAAACAATGGAACGAATAGATATCGTTCCCTACTTATCTAAAATTCTTTCTAGTTTGAAAGAAGCGGAAAACCCATTTCAACGAAAGGGAAACTAGATAAGCGCCTGGTAAATTTGTGGATGCATATGGTATAAAGGGGAATTTAGACAGTGAAATTCAAACTGCTTGGTTAAAATTACAGATATAGTTAGTAAACTACATGAAGGCTTTAAAACTTGCCTTGATTCAATTACAAAAGACCCAATCTTTCAGGCTATGGCTGTTGTCTTAGATACAAGTTTTTGTCGGTATATGTTATAATGGAAAGCATCGGTGTAATAACAGATAAATTTCAAGAAATAGAAATTATTTGTGAACATATTAAGAGATTTATGGGGGGGAAATTGCCGGAAAAAGTGTTACCAAACATTTTTAAAATTCAAAACCAATTAGGCATTACAAATATTCTTCATCTTGTCAAAATATTGCTTGCCATGCCAATTTCTAACCCAGAAACTGAAAGATTCTTCTCGTTTTTGTGGCTTGTCTTTTCAAAAGATGGACAATCTTTTTCTAATCAGGGATTAGAGAAAATGTGAGAGAAATTTTGATGACTCCTAATAATAATAGCTTAAGAACAAGGAACTCCTATCAAAAACTTGATCAGCCTTTCAGAAAAACTAGCCAAGGTCAGAATACAATCTCTTATATGGGTCCCTCGATATGGAACAATCTTAGTGAATGCACAAAAGCTAGTAAAAATATTAACACATTTAAACA
>JAUZNK010004075.1:0-26727 GCA_035046665.1 Euphysa ruthae | reverse complement strand
CCAGCTACGGGTATCCAGCTACGGGTATCCAGCTACGGGTATCCAGCTACGGGTATCCAGCTACGGGTATCCAGCTACGGGTATCCAGCTATGGGTATCCAGCTACGGGTATCCAGCTATGGGTATCCAGCTACGGGTATCCAGCTATGGGTATCCAGCTATGGGTATTAAACGAATAAATTAAAAATTGCTAAAAACAGCATTTTAAAATTTTTCTCAAAAGTTTTTTTGTAAGTTTATATATAGAGTGCTCTCTTTTTTTAGCCGTTTGCCCACCTGTATAAATTCCAACACTGGCATTCTTCCAATACCAAGCATTGTCTCAACTTGAAAACATACTTTTTTTGATACAAAAATGTGTTTGGATTTCTTGCCAAAACTGATTTTTAAATCTTTGCACAAAATTAGATGACCGTTAAAGTCTATATGGGTGTATCGTAAAAGTCTATATTTTGCGTGTATCGTAAAAGTCTACATTTTGACTTGTTTGATTCTGAAGTATGTTTCGATGCACAAATAACTCAGGAAAATATTTTTAAAAATAAGTTTAAGTATATACTCTTTTAGCAGTTTGTTTTGGACCCATGTGCCAAATGAGTTAGTTTTGATTCCAAGTTTTTTGATTGCAAGTTTTTTGATTTTTCTTCTTCAATTACGCTGTCATTCTCTCATACTAAAAAATTATTTATTAATAACTATTATAATATTATAATTTATTATAATTAATGATTGTTATAAGTTTTAAATAACTGTATCCCAAAATTCTTTTAAAATTTTTTTAAATCCCACTTATTATGTTAGCTTGGACCCTGATTAGCCTGGGTCTTTACTATTTGGCTGCGGTTCTCTTGAAGTTTCATATCGTAACAGAAAATGATGTATCTGATAATTTTGGAATGTTGATAGTTTTTGGTTCTCTTGTACGATATTGTGTTAGAAATATTTTGTTTTTAATTATCTTGTTAAAAGAATTTGCAGGGTTTATGAAAAGGCTGTTGGTTATTTATCTGATTATCTGGATTTGATTATTATTTAGATCCAAGAGTTGTATGACACTTCTTATTCTGCCATTATGACCGAGGAGGAAACAGTAGAATTACAGCAAAGTATTTTAGCTAACAGTGTATTTTCAGCTTCAGCCTACAGGTAGGAGTAATTTTTAACTGCTGTTTAGAAATAAAAAAAGTTTATTTATTCTAAATCTTTTACTTGAAAATTCTTAAATTTAGAATAATATGATTTATAGCGTAATTTGAATATAATTTTACTGTTTCCCAGGTTTGTAATAAATATTCAATAACAACTGTTTTGATGATGTTAGGAAATATTATTTATCATGTCTTAAGTATTTTGTATATTTTAAAATTTTTTCAAATTGTTGCAGTCATATGCAAATTCTGATATTTTTGTTATTTCACAAAAGTTTGTTTTTATTATGTTGACATTATAGTTAGAATATGCCATTGCAAATATATTGGAAATGTCAACCTTCTTAAAAGTTTTTCCAATAGGTAGACCCATGAATTTTACAGTTATACAAAAATACATTTTTGGTAAATTTTAAACTACCAAATATCGTTTAAAAATGAATATCTAAATTTAAAATTGTTGGAATTAAAAGAAGTTTGCATTTTTCTTAGGGCAGAGGATGATGGTAATTTTTTCCCACACCGTACAAAACTACCCAGCACGTCTTCGACAGATACGTCTTCTCCAACTGAGCAAGAAAATTCAACAGACAATTCTTTACCTAATGAGCTAGACAATATATCATCAGTTTATTTGCCTAATAAAGAGAATGGTGTGCCACAATCTATTCCAAAAGAAAATCCTGGTAAAAAGCGACCTCTAGGACGCTCCATTAGTGGTAATTTTTATGTAAAGTTTTCTTTTTTAACATATATTGATGTAAGTGGAGCAGTTGTTAATATGAAACTCACCTCATTTAAATTATTTTTTTGTTGGATATTGTTCATAAAATCACAGGGTGTTTCAAAAATCTTCCTTTTTTAATCTGTTTCACTATGAAAATTTTTAAATCATTTTTTAATTAATCAGACTATGTATTTGTTTGATTTTAAAGTTATGACACTTTGTTTTTTATACAAAAGATTCTCTTCAAATATTACGTTAAATATGTTTGTCTAAGGCAGCCCACTGTTCAGAATAAGTGCTAAATTTTTTGTTTTCTTCTTTTCCAAAAAGTTGTTTGGTCAAGTTGCTTTAAAAATTATAGTTGCAGCTTGAATGAATAACTATGAATTAAAAGGTTTATACTTAAGAAGATAAGATTTAAGGACCATTATAGAGAGTAAGTGTTTATATCCAGAAATACTTTGCAAAGAATTGAAAAACGTATTATTTGTATTATTTCATTATATTGTGCGGTGATATATAGCAAAATATAATAAGAGTTGTATCTAACTCCTTGTTCTTAAGAAATTTGAAAAATTTTAAATTTAAAATTGGTCCAAGATAATTTCGTTTATAAATTATTAAATTTCATCGTACTATGAACATAAACGTCGATTTAAAATATTTACAGGTGACAGTGGATTTTAAAATCCGTTTTATTCAAAATAGGTTTTTCTTTATTTTAGAGATGATTGGTAGTTTTAAACCAAAATTGGCATCTAGACCATCTGTAGCTGAATCCACTTCAAGTTTGGTGTCAACTACAAGCATGATGACAGCATCAACTTTCTCACGACAGAGTTCAATCCTTGTAAATAACCCACGTCATCCATTGTTTGATAGCAGAAGAGGTAATTGTTTATAGTAAGAAACATTATTAGCAGATTTTGTAACTTTTCATTTTTAGTCTAATTTGGACAATACAGTTTTAGATAAGATAAAGCTGCTTTATATAAAGTAAGGTGAAGTAAGCGTTCTGTTAAAGGTCATAGTTTCTGTTACTTTTTCTTCTGTAGGATAAAAATAGAAATTTTGTTAAAACCTACACTTAGCATTGGTATATATTGCCATGGAAAATTAGTTTTCTGTTTATTGTCTACTCGCTCGTGTATTTAGCCTCTACTCGCTCATGTGTTTAGCGTTAACTTGCTCATATATTTAGGGTCAACTCGTTTGTGTGTTTAGCGTTTACTTGCTTGTGTGTTTAGCATTTACTCCCTTATGTTTTTAACATCTACTTTCTCGTGTATTTAGCATCAACTCGCTCATGTGTTTAGCATCTAATCACTCGTGTGTTTAGCATCTAATCACTCGTGTTTTTAGCTTCTACTCGCTCGTTTGTGTATTTTTAATATATTGATGGGTTTTCTGTTTATTTTGTTCGTAAGAAAAATAAAGAACAAAATTTTTTTAAAGTTGATGTTATAAAACAAGCAGTTTTGTAAAAAAAATTAATCTGTTTTCAAATTTTGCAAAAATCGAAGAATAAAAAACTTTTATCACATGCTTGAGTTGTCTTTAGAACTTGGATATAATAGTGTTTACCTCAGAAAGTAAATGTTTAGAAAATCAGTATTTTGTTGAAATTACTTATATTTTCTCAAACTTATTTTTGCTGTGATTTTCAAATATTTGTAAATATAAAATTTGTGCTACTGAGTCTGGTAAATATGTCTGAGAAATTTCTTCAAAATTCAAAGTTATTTTTGTTATGGTTTTCTGCCATTTAATGTAATAGAATATAAAGCTGTGATTTTGAGTGTTATTTTTTTTAAATATTTTCAATCTTATTCTACCTAAAAATATTACGGTAGGCTTAAATGTCCATGATTTATGCTAGTTATTGGTTAATATTGCAAGAATTTGATAACCAGTGAAGGAATATGTGCATTTCAAAACCCCTATTCCATGGCCAAGGGAATGGATTTAGCATAAAATGAGGATTTAGCATAAATTTTTTTTTGTCCTAGCTTAAGGGCTTTGGCCATAATCTGTCTCCATTCATGGAGTTATGCCATTTTCTTTTATACCAAATTTATTTTATCAGAAACTGTAGAATTGGCTTTAAAAGTTCTTTATAAAATCTCTTCTTCAAAGCACATGAACAGTTTTCTTTCATATGATTATTGATATTTCCTGATTGTAATGGATCTTGTTAAATATATTTCAAATTTACTTTCTTGGTAATGCACAAGATGAATTCGTAGAAATTTATCTGGAATGGGAGGTTTTAGAGGTCAAAATACCCATTCCTGTGGGCAAAATTATAATCAAAATTCTCACTCTCTTCTGGTGGGTTAATGTCAAAAAGATTTGATCATAGCGTGATAGAAAAATTATATATTGTCATTTTGATGAGAAAGTCTGGGTCTCGGCCATTAATGAGCAGCTGAAAGCGTTGGAAGTTGATTATAACCGTGTTTCCTTTTAAAAAGAAAACATGTAATACAAGTTTTAATCTGTTATGTATTTTTGGTAAAAAAACTTTAATTTTTAATATATTTATTCAGATACTACTCCACTTGATTGGTTATTAGATAAATTATCATTTGTAGAAACATTAAAAATGTCTATGAGAGCAAGAACCTTGACTAAAGGGTGAGTATAATTATTTTACCTAGATTTGATGCATGATCTATAAACATTGATACATTTTATTTTAGAATCAAGTTTTGATAAAAAAAATGGCGGTAGCAATGCAGAACGAAATATACCTGATCAAAAAGTTTATAACAGGTATGCCTTGTTAAAATTTTAATTTTTTTATGTATTTGTGCTTTTTAGAATAGAACAGTTTTTTAACCGCACTAATTCCTGCACTAATTCAAAGTTTCATAAAACAAAATTCTGGCTCATTTGCATTGAAAAACAAGGTTTTTTTCTGGAAACCTGGAAATTTGTTTGTTTACAATTTTATTGCACCTTAGAAAAATTTTAATTACCTGCAAATTTATTCAGAGAAAACCACTTGAAACAATCCAGACCTTCTGATATATATTTTATACTGTTTAACTAGGCTGCAGTAATTTTTAATTAAAAAAAAATAATAGATCTATTACTATATTTATCTTAACATGAAGAAACTCACATTTTTGGTTTGATAAATCATCTGGAATGCTAGATTTCAATCACTGAAACCTTAGAGAAAATGTGGAAATTTCATATTCATATTCATAGTTGGTAGCCATGCACATTATATATTATATATCATTTTTATTACATGGTGCAGTGACAACCAGCAGTTTTTAACAGAAGTAGCAGGATATGTGAAATCAGGGGATGGTGTAGGGTGGTTAAGTAATAAAAGATTGCGTAAAATACTCATTCACGAAGGTTTACGACAATATCTCATCAACCAACTCGATATTCATACTGCTGATAATCAAGATCTACTAAATGATGTTGTAAGCATTAATTTTATGTTTCTTACATAAATTATTGTTTATGGTTTATTGTTTATTGTTTGTTATTGTTTAAATAGCGAAAATGTTTTACGTAAAAAACTGTTTAAAAAAATTGCATCAAAAATTAGTAAATACAATTTTCAACAAAAATTTCTTATAAACAAGTTTAAAAAACTTTACAAATTATTACCATACAACATTTTTAAATGCAAGATTTTAGTTTTTTATGCTATTATGCTAGCTATAGGGATAAGTCACAATGAACCAAGAAAAAAATCATTAAAAAAGGTCTTTTTAAATGGTTAAACTTCATCTTGGTTAAAAATTAACAGTATGCCACAAGATTCTTTTTTTGACCATTGGTTTTTCTAATATTTTAACAATTTCTCAGATAATTTATTCTGTAAATTATTTTTTGACGATACCACCCTTTTCTCCAAAGTCAATTGTTTTTGAAATTCCAGGTAAATTAAACAAAGATTCAAAAACAATAAAAGATTTGGTATGTTAATGGAAAATAACTTTCAATGTTTAGTGTTTTTATTATGTTAATTAATTACAGCACATCTCACGGAATGTTTACCGAGGATACTTAGAACTTTTGAAACTTCTGGTGGAAGGCTATGAATATAGCATGCAAAAAAGCGGTCTTGGAGGAATGAGCTCTGTATTCCAATTTCTTGAAATAGCACATCGATATTACTGTGGAAAAATTTATAACGACGATTCTACTCCACAGTCTGAAGATGATAAACAACTAAGTGGTGGAGTGTCTCGCAAGTCAAGTATTAATTCTATAATGCGACCAGATGATAGAGACAGTGATAAAAGTCAGTATTATCACAGAGGTTTGTGTACTTTTATTGAGGCTTGTTCATTTTGTTTTGGTTTATGACTTGCCTGCTGACTTTCATGATTATTCTTAGCCCCGTAACATTTCTATTTCATACCTACTACGTAAGATTGCTACTTCACATCTACTACCTAAAGATTTCTATTTCACACCCATTACTTTAAGATTTCTATTTCACACCCACCAATTAAGGTTTCTATGTTGCACCCACTACTTTAGGATTTCTCTTTCACACCTGCTACCTTATGATATCTATTTCACACCAACTGCTGTAAACTTTTTAATCACAGAAATGATATTTAAAAGGCTAACGTCCAAACTCTTTAATAATTCATAAACTAATTCTATACCATGTTAAAATTTTGATTTGCAATTACTGTTTGAAAATTTCAACCAACTAGGAATGTATAAAAAATGTAGAAAGTTGTATGATTCCAGA
The DNA here is from genome assembly GCA_035046665.1 of Euphysa ruthae. Classification (NCBI taxonomy): domain Eukaryota; kingdom Metazoa; phylum Cnidaria; class Hydrozoa; order Anthoathecata; family Corymorphidae; genus Euphysa; species Euphysa ruthae. The sequence goes on along the minus strand of JAUZNK010004075.1, from coordinate 20,117 downwards.
AATTTTTATTATAATGTACAGACTACAAAGTTTTAGATAAATATTATCTACTCTTCATTTTATTCATTTATTTCAAGGATGGGTATGTATAGTAGTATGATTTTTATTTCCATAGATTTTTCTCAGCTGAGCATTGATGGTAAAAAAAAATCTATCACAGGTTTGTATAATAATAATGATCATGTAGAAGCACCTGTATTGAGTCATGAATTATCCGAAATGAAGAAAAATATTGAAGTATCAGCTCCAAGTGAAAAAGATAGAACAGAAAAATCTGTAGAGAAACAAAAATATCTTGTCACAAAAAGTAATACCAGGTGTGTAAAATTTTATGTTTTTATCTTGGAAATTTCTTGCAGTTTTTTTTTTTTTTTTTGAAAGATTTTTCTTGTTCTTGACACACTTTCTTTTTATGCATTTTTTTATACCCTTGCTGAAGCCAGTCAAAGTACTATATATATTTACCAATTTTTATCTTTTCTTCTGTCTATTTGTTAGTTTTTCTCTTGGACTGGGGGAATAGGGGGTTTTAGACTGGGATATGGAAGGGGAGTAGCTGTCTGTGGCGCCGTCCAGGGACTAACTTGGCTTTACCCCCACAGTGGGAGACCTTATGGACCTCTTGGCGCCTTCATTGCGTAGATATATAGTTGCTAATTGTTAATCTAACTAAGAACAGATTTACATACATACATAATTGGAAAATCCTAATGGAGGCATGGACAGTTTCATGTAGATATGTAATTAGCAAATACTAATGTAGGCGTTGACAGTTTCGTGTAGATATATAATTGGTAATTGTAAATCTACACCCCCACTGTCCGCAGCTCTGATACCATTGTCGTTTTTCATTTGAATATAAAATCTTAAATCTTTTGTATGTTAATGTTGATGTGACGCAGTGTACTATTTTGCATGCAGTAAGAATTCATCTAATAGTTATAGATATAAATCTAATAGTTATAGATATAAATACAAAATATGATTACAATAATATATCGAGTGCACGGGCTGTATAGTCTGTATAATAATCTCCCCACTCTCAAACTTTTTTTAAATTTCAAATTGCAATTAAAAATTAAAAAAAAAAACTTGATGCACCATAAGCGTTCAAAAAAAGATGTCCATAATTATTAATCGAAAATCTAACGCAATCAATTTTGTGCGCCACAAGTACTCAACATAGCTGATAGTGATATAAGTAAGAAAACGATTACAATTAATTTCTTGGTGAACAGGAAGTTGAACTTTCTGCTGGAAGGTTAACAGTTTATGTGGCGATCATAGACTGGAATCTGGAAGGAGTCATTTTGCCCCGACTTGCATCACACTGTGCCTGTCGGAATGTGGCTAATGTGGAGTGTTGGTAAAAATATAATATAATATAAATAAAATATAATCAGTTGAGCAGCCTCTCGAATATTATCCATCAAGAGGATATGAATGCCTAGTAGCCTTTGATCTTTGTTGGTGTAAATCTCTAGTACTGGGGTAGAACTCAGAATCGGTGAAAATGCACTTCCCAAGGTGAAGTGCCAGTAGCACTTTGGTTGCTAACTGTAGAAACCCTCTTGGGGAAAAGGAAACATCAAAAAATCCAAGTGGTTTCTCTTCCGAATGATTATAGGAAGAGTTTTTCACTTAGTTATAATCATTATTATCGTGCTCTTTAACAGGACAAACATTGACAGCAGATTTAATTTATTTCATCTGAAGTTTCATCTGTATAAATATCTGTATAAATATTTTTATAATAATACAAATAATGATAATAATTATTATTTTACAAGTTTGTAAAATATTTGAACAAACCTTTGAATTAAATAAATAATATCAAGAAATAGCATGATAATAATAATTATAACTAAGTGCAAAACTCTTCCTATAATAAAATAATAATTTTTGATATATAATTCTTTAACAAAAATATAAATCAAGAGTTAAAAAAAGTTAGAATATTATAAAATATTATTTGAAATATTTATTCAAAAGTTTCTTGTATTTAGAGTATTGTTCTAAATTCCCAATGTGTACAGGTAATTTGTTGTATGAAGTTGTACCAGTAAGTTAAAAGTACTTTTTTGCCAATGTTATTTTGGCATGTGGTTCTCTCAGTAGCATTATTTTATTTCTGATGTTGCATTTGTGCTCAATGATTTCAAAATATTTGGGTAGATTTGTACAAATGTTGCCACCTAAACACATTCTAACAAGAAGACAAGCTTACGTCATGATCCATTTGTGGATCTTAGAAGATATTTTAACACAATTCTAAGACTTTTGTCAAGTGACCAGTGTTTTAAAATTCAGATAATGGCACTGTCATGCTTGAAAATACATTTTCTGCAACGTCCATTGTCATTCTCTTATTATTTCTAGCAATCTCAAACGTCCACTAGCTTTCTTGTATGACGAATCAAATTCTTTTCTAAAAAAGGTGTTTTTATCAAGAATGTTTCCAAGATACTTTTATGATTGAGCATAATTAATTACCCTGCCATTGAACGTGACCTCAGTCTTGTTTTTTGAGATGCTCCAAACGGCATCGTTTTTATCTTTCCTTTTTTAAGTTTAATGATTAGTTAGTTGTCAAAATAAGTTTTAATGCTTTCCAGGTATTCATTCAGGTGGCCTTGAATCGTAATTATGTCTTTTTTGGAGACATAGATAACTGTATCGTCGGCATATTTGATTATCTTTGATTGTTAAGTACTTATGTAAATCGTTTTAAAATAATTTAAACAACAGTGGTCCAAGGATGGACCCCTGTGGAACACGAGTTAGCATTGATTGTTTACTAGAAAATATGCCTTAAAAGCAGTTTTGAAGACTTATGAAAGACTTTTTGACACCATAAGCCACAGTGTTTTGTTAAATAAATTCCAAGCGTATGGAATTTGTGTAAATGATATAGTATGGTCAACAGATTATTTATTCAATCGAAAGCAGGTAGCTTGGAATTTATTTAACAAAACACTGTGGCTTATGACGTCAAAAGCCTTTGATAAGTCTTCGAAACTGCTTTTACCATCCATCCACTGTCTATTTCGTATGTTATCAGTAAGTAAGATGGCTGGTGTTTTCATAGATCATTTCGGTCGATAACCGAATTGGGAACTATTTAAAAGGTAGTTGTCTTCAAGAAACTAAAGAAGCTTTGAATGCTCAGACTTTTCAAACAATTTCGATAGAACTGGTAGGACAGATATAGATCTGTAGTACTTGCTGAGAAAGCTTTCGCTTTCAGTGGTAGAACAGTCTTGATTGCGTTCCAAAAGTTTCGTGAATTTAAAGAATTTTTATTTGTTAGATTTTTTTGATAAGATTGCTTTTCTTTTTTCGTCAGCGAGGTGCATTTGTTTCATAATCTTTTTTAAAGATTGCAATTGCTCTTTTTGTTGGATTTTCTAGCTTTTTGCAAAGCTTTATCGTGTTGATGCATATCGTTTTTCAAACGATCGTTCGTCCACAGAGAAGACTTTTAATATTTTTCAAAACTGATCATGCATGTTTGTCAGCTAAATTTTTAACGATATTATTGAACAAGACCAGTGCATTGTTGACGTTTTCTTTATCGTACATAGGGTTCCAGTCAACTTTTTTAAGGTCAATTAAAATATTTTCGGATACATAACATTTCTGCATTTCAATGTTCTAGGGTTGAACTTTGCGGTATTGATTTACATATTCAACAGACCATCACATGGTCACTGAGAGATGTTGAGAAAATTTCACTAATAGAGGTTGGTTGGTTTGATGCTATTAAATCAATTAGTGATTTTGTAGTTTCGGTTATGCGAGTTGGTTTTTTAATCAACTGATTAACAATGTAACAATGTTAATATACTTTTTAATTCAGATTTTATTTTACTATTTTCATAACGTAAATAGAATGCATTGAAATCCCTGAAAACAATTATCTATTTATTACACGTTGTTGATGATGCGTTTTTGATATTATTTTCTATTAATTCTTTAAAATTTATCTGTAGATTCGGAAGGTCGGTAATAACTTACATGATACTAATGCTTTTTGAGTTTATAATAAATACTTCCACCCATATATTTTAAAAATTATCATGCTCTAAATTGTAACGTCTTTTAAAACTAATGTTTGAATTTATGTGCATAGCAGCTCCTCCTTTTCCGACAGCTCAATATCATTTAATAAACTCATAACCATCTTGTATAGCTGTTCAATATCATTGAAATTATTGTCAATTGTGTTTCTGACAGTATTATTAAATCAATATTATGTGTTTTCAGAAAAAATTTGCTTTTGTAAGAATGCATGTTTTGTTTGATTAGCATGTAATTCAATACATCTGATAATCTTAAATGTAAATAAGAATTTGATTGACGTCAAACTTTATACTTTCTCTTTAAGTTTGGTTAACATGATAATCATGGTTTTTAATCATTTTGAGAATTTTTTGAAATTTTATATTTTTTTGGAAAAAAGCCAATCGTGTGCGATCTAGGCACAAACGAGCGTCATTTTGAAACGGTCACCGAGAGCGACTTTATTGATCTTTCCGATGTCGACGTAAAATTTTAGGTCATGTGCACTGCAGGGAGTAACGTAGCTGGCGATAAATTAGGAGTGACCAATTTGTTTGTGCATGGTCTCTTTTTGAAATTTAATCGAAAGGATAGATGTGGTCGAGCTATTTCAAAGCTCGACGAGCAGCGATACTCTTATCAAGCAATGCTGCTCACACTAGTATCGAAAAACAAAATCTGGGGTGAGGGTGGTACTGGTCAGCTCAAAGGATGTTATCCAGACACCCCTGCACATTGGAGACTAAAGGTGAAGTTAATATGGGCTTTATTGCTTGAAAGACTCAAAGTAGCAGAGGTAGCTGTTATACGATATCGCCCTGCGCTTGTCCTTAACTCGAGCAAAGCCAGAGTTTACATTGATTGCCACTGAAGCAGTGGCTGGAGCTGCTGTTATAATGACATCTGCCTGCTGGTTTGTCAAGCGTGTAGAACTGATACCCGTGGTAACTAATTTCGTGATATAGCTTATGGCAAAGGAGAAGGGTCTGTTTCCTATTGAAAGGACTCTTATACCAGCAACAAGAGATGGACAAGACTCAATTTAAACTGAAGGATAAATGGAGTTGGCCTCTGCGTAGCCACGTAATTGTTGCTATTATGCATGCATCAGCATTCAAAGTGAATATAACACAGAACCCCTACAACTTTGCAAATTATTTTCTGACTCGACTACAGCTGACTGCTCGCTCGAGAGAGGTGCCTGAGATCACCTACTAACTAGTCTTTAACAGAAAAAATGTGAAGAGCTTTTCTGTCCTATGAGAGTATCTTTCCACACTGGATGTCGCCTGTATAGCCTGGGTGGCTGATGGTAATCTTATCGACCTTGGAAATTATGTGGGTGTTTGGATCAAACACCCAAGCGGAGAGCTGGACTACACCAGTTAGAGTGAGGACGTTGCTTGGTGGCACACCCTCTATGTTTGCCTGACGCATCATGCTCATCGTGATCCTATACTCATGCACAAGGTCAATCGTGTCACCAACCCTTCTCATGGAAGAATCTACGTATACGAGGTAGGCTGCTCGCATATCCAAGTGGATATGTTCGCTTGTTCTTGCTGGGGCATCTTGGCTATTCCATACTTTTGACTCAACCTGAGCCGCCTTCCAAAGGTCTCTGTATTTGATAGGGTCGGCCTTATATCTTCCCTATCAAGTGACTTTCCATAGAGATAGGCTTTATTACCACCCATAGAATGGGTGGCTTTGTGGTATTAGGCTTTTAGCCGATCTTCTAGCTCTTACACATCATCTTATGTTGCTCTAGTTTCTTCTTCGAATGTTTCGTCAATCGCTCTGGATGCAGATAGTGATCACCATAGTCAATCATCACTGCCTGCAAGAGCCTGGCCACACAGCCGGAGTCATCTAGTTGAGGGAATGGCCCTAACTGTGAATCTGATCATTATCGCCCTTGTTCTCTGCTCAATGATTTTTTGCGTTGCAGTAGTCTGTTTTTCTTCCATACCGTACTAGGAATGAATAATGTGCAAGACCTATTCGGCAATGTTGTCCAGTAAATGGACATGCTTGATCTTTGGCGGGTTGGTTGGAATGTCTGCCCAGCCATTGTTATTATGACAAGACACAAAGATGTTTGTACTAGTCTTGCAAAGCCCACTGTCCCACAGGATGTTACCCAGAGCATCAACAACAATAATCTTAACCATGAGGGCAGTCAAGGGCAAACATGTTCTCAAGTCAGCAACCTGTATTTGCGAGCTTCTTATCGAAAGATTCTGATATCTGCTGGCACTTCAGGGTCAACCCACTACCTGCTTGGGTCATATTGTCCTGAAAATGGTTGACAACTTAGTGAACAAAAAAACAATTTATGAACTCACTTTCCTTTTCTGGTGCTAACATCAGTCCTGATTCATCCTGCTTTTGGGGAAGTGGCCAAAGCTCATAACGAACATATAACTGATATTTCCGAACCTTCCTCCAAATTTGCTGATCGATATCTTAAAGACCTCTGTCGCTGACCTAATCCCTGCGAAATACTGTCTCCCCCTTAAGGCGGTGGTCAGAGACACCTTCTTCCTTGGTCACTCAGGCTAGGGGTTCTTTAGCTGACTTTTCTACAACAATGAATAACTTGTAGTGTTCATCTGGATCCATTAACTCTTAACACTTCTGAGGCCATGTCTACAGTTACCCTATGATCTTTTTCAAACAAGACCTATATATATACCTTACCCTTGTTCATGTCAAATCGATATCCATTGACACCTTCCTTTATCTCTTTCCAGACGATTGTGTTCCCTTTGTTGACAACTGTTTTCGACAACTAGAGTGTAGTATACGTCTGGATAAAGTTGGACCTTCTTTGAGATCACTCCTCCCCTAGTCAGTGGCAGGTAGGGTTTTTCCTCCTTCACCTGTCACGGCTTAAACACAGAAGGCCAGAGAGACTTCAACAGCTTTTCTCTAACAGCACCAAGGATGATATTTTACGTGTAGATATTTTACACACATATAAAATATCTACCGCACAAGCTTCTAGGTATATATCAATTTTGAGCTAGGCGATGTAAAACACATGACTTACAAAGCAAAGTCAAGGATTTATTCCTTGCACCACATAACCTACACAGAACTGGTGGCATTCTACCAAGATGGACTTGCTGGAGATGTGTACCACAATATATGTTGACATATTTTTTTGTGGCATAGTTGTAAGATATTCACTTTCAACCATGGGCATTTATTGTCTGCCTTCATCGTTTGGTATAACCTTGCTTGACGTACCTCTAAATGAAAACAACCAAGGTCTCGGAGCTGTGGACAGTGGGGGTGTAGATTTACAATAACCAATTATATATCTATGCAAAATAGTACACACCTATAGTAGTATCTGCTAATTATATATCTATGCGATGAAGGGTCCACAAGGTCCATAAGGTCTCCCAATTTAGGGGTAACGCCACGCTAGTGCCTGGAAATCGCCACAGGCTGCTATTCTCCTTCCATATCCAAGTCTAAAACCCCTTATTTCCTTCGACTGTTTATGAGGTTTTTTTTTTTTTATATTTAAGAAGTTCAATCATTATAAACAAGTTTTTCACAAAAGCCATTTTTAGCTACTGGTTAGCATCTTCAGTGTCTTATTTGGTCATCTTGTTTCGCTAGTTTGTTTACAATCTCAATCTCATTAGAAAATCATTATCTGGGGCAAATTTCAAATTTTTTGAAATTTCTTTTTTATATTTAATAATTATTTATTGAATTAAGAAGCGGCTATTTTTCTTTTTATTAAGCTTTTTCGCAGCAAAGCCAGCATAGTTTTTTATAACAACAAAAAATTGATGGATCTTTTTCCCTAATTCAAAGTACAATTTTAATTTTAAAAAAGTGATTAGTAATAGTCTATGGGTAATGTGATACTTATACATGTATATCAAACCCATAATGCGTAACTCAAATGGTTAGCCTTTCACATCTAAAGGCAATATTCAGAAATTGCTAAAGAAAGTTAAAGAGTTTTCTTGAAACAAGGAATTAATGAAATCAACCTACTTAAGCTTTATACAGTCATCCGTAGCCTTCATCATCTCCATTGCCAGGAAAATTGGCTGCCAACATTTTAAATTTTGAGACTGCTTTGAAATTCAATTTAAATTTTCTTTATCTGCAAACAAATGCAAAAATTTTTAATCAAATCTGAATTTTGACCATAAAAATTATTAACCATCACCATCTTGTTCTGTTTCTATGCTTATATGGATTGTTATATGGATTGAGAAGCATATTTTAGGCTGGTTTCTAAGGTGTTATATCTTTAACCAGTTAAATGTTTGCTTTCTTCTCTTTAAGGTCATTATTAGCTATCTCATTTCAGGTCTTCGTAGGTTTTTCTTTAAAAATTTCTTATTTACCAATTTACTAATCCAACGGTCTCCTTCGTTACATGTTCTTGTTTCCTAAAACGCTCATTCTTCATATCCATAATGTCATTTTGGCATCATATATATCTGATTTTTAAAAAATAATTTTTACACTCTCATGGCTAAGCCTTACTCACGTAAAGCAGAATATTTCTTTAAACTTGTTACATCCACTACATTTTTAAGCAGTAACACTGTCTTTTGCATATACACTGGCTCCTGTTTTGTCATCTGCATTCATGGACAAAATACTTTGCTAAAAGACGTGGGTAATGCAGTGATGCTCAATTTTAATGGCTTCTTGTTTTCAAGGAATTATTTTAGAGTCGAAAGTAAGCACTAAGTTTATCTGTAGGCAATTTTTGAAGTCTTGTTGCAACATAAGGGTTCAATTTTTTTTCAAGCATTTGAAAATGTTATTTAGGGGTTATAGATAAAAAATAATATGTATGACAATGTACTGCTATGTTTCAATTCAACTTTTTTGTGACTCATTTTTTTAGCAAGTTCTAAATTTTGATTTCAGATTAATCTTCCTTTAAGGTTACAACATGGCATATCCTGTCAATACTTGCAAAATTGACAATACGTAGAAGTACTACCTCCTTTCCTACAGAGGCCACTATTCCTATATCACCCACTTACCATAACTTTTGTCTTACTAAGTTTTACTTTAAACTTTTTGACTTTGAATGTTTCTTTGAATGTTTGAATGTTTCTAGTTTGGCTAATAATCTTGAAAATATCGCATTAACTGTTGCTTAATTAATTGTGCAGAGTAACACTTCTAAACAAACTTATCTCTCTTATTTAAGCTTCTAAAACTTTGATAAATTGTAAGGAAATAGTTATACTTTCTCAAGGTTTGCAAATGGATTGTTAATCCTAACTCGGCTTGTAGAATTCATATACATCAATTTAGCTACACCTTATAGCCATAGTTCTATGCTCTATAGCCATTCTTCTACACCAAGCTTTTTCATATGTTGTCGTACCTTATCTCTAGGTAGTCTAGGTCTACAAATACAAAATTTTTTTTTAGCCTGATAATTCTGTTAGAACTTCCTTAAAATTTGCATTACTTCTCAAGATTTGGCAAGATTTGGCAAGAGCCTCTTTTCCATGTCAACTTTTTATCTGATTATCTTCTCAATCAGTTGCCATCACTTTTAATTAAAACTTGGTCATTTAATTTTAAACCATTATAATTTCTTCTTTCTAAGGGATCATTTCTAAGGGACCTCTTTTATAATCTGGTTGTTCGAGTTTACAATCTCTATAACTGACTCATCAGCAGTTCTGATCAAAATAATTTAGAAGCCCTATAGTCTTTCTATTCTCTTTGTTCTCAAACACATCTCTAACTTTATCATTCTCAACTAAAATAGCTGCAATGTCGCATATAAATCAACTATTAGTATTTACTAAGCCATCATGAAATCTGCTTTTGAATATCTTTTGAATAAACTGAGACAGCTATAACAATACAATATCTACCGTGTTTCTGATCAAAATTATTTAATCACTAGCTTCACATACAAATTGTTGGAAGACTCTAAAGAACACTTAACTAAAAAAACCTAGTGAACTTCCTTGGTAAACTCAAGAAACTGGAACTCTGTACTCTTGAGAGAAAGGTATATGATTTTAAATGTCATGCTTCTAATCATGTTTGAAAATTAAATGCAGTAATAACCATGCTATCTTTGGGTCCTCTCTGCCCACCCATGTCAAGTGTTACATTAGCATGTTTAAAACAAAACAGATTTCTATAACTATCTTCGTGTTAAAAGGAACCAAATTAGATATAAACCAAATTTTCTCTTCTACTAGTCAGTACTTGAAAAGTTTTCCTTTTAACAGTCGTTGATCAACCTGATTTTCTAGATATTACTGACAAGAAAAGAACACTTTATTGTAATTGGTCAGCCAGGCAACATCAATCATGAAAGATAAGCCTGCATGATGTCCTTTAAAACCGAATGAACCTTTTCCATCACCAAATCCCTAGTTAAATAACTGTGGCCAGAAATTTTTTCTTTAAGTACTTAGTAAAAAGTTTTGTCATCAGTTGACCTCTTTAGTTATTTTTCAGTTGATGCTTTAATGCAGTATTTTTTTAGAGCACTTTACCTTAGTGAAACTATGCTGCAAGTGATTTGTTTTGCTGCACCAATGTTTTTTATTGTAACCAACAATTCTATAGCTTAGTTTGCTACAGTTTTCTTAATTATATTTAACAGTAACTGTTTGCTAGTGATGGTTGCTGTAGTTAAAATTAATAGCCCATTTTAGTATCTTTTTTTTTTATAGCAAAATATTTTAAATTTATTTCAAATCTATATGATTTAATATGTGCATACCAAAACTTTCTATTGTCTAACAACATGGAGGATATTGGGGCCCATCTGGACATGCATCAAAACTTTTTATTGTCTAACAACATGGAGGATATTGGGGCCCACCTGGACATCTGGGCATCAAAAATTCTTATTGCCTTTAAGTTAAGTTTTTGTTGTTTGTTTCATAAATTTTAACATTTATTTGGTGAAAATTTTTAAAATTATTTCACTCTTTAAGATTTGATAACTACTAAGACTTGGCAGCTAGTTTTTATCATTTATCGGGTGTAAAAGTTAATAATTAGTTCTGATTGAGTTTTACTTATACTTTCATTTTAGTGGTGGTTTCCGGTTTCACCATGGTATGTGTGAAAAGTCTGTATTTGAATTGGCTGGAAGAGGCGTATCTGGTACTGGGAGAAGATATTTATTTGAAGGTTTAAATCGTAAACGTGCAAGTACTCTTTGGGATGACATGGACTTCTGGGAGTTTTGTTTCTTAGATGCAGTAGCTTCAGAAAGAGAAGCAGCTGGCATGGATGTAAATCAAATCGAACTTTTAGCACGGTAAGTGCCGTGACCTATCTTTCTTAAGAATATCTTATTTTCTGTTACATAGAGAAAATCCTATTAATTTGCAACATTTTTGTAAAGCCTCTGTATTAGTTCATTCCTTTTGATCATGCTTTTCTCACACTTTTTTAAGCCCATTAGCTTACAACTGTATTGTGTTTAACAAATTCTGCATTAAAATGTTTTTTTTTTTTTTTGAAAATTTGCTTGTTTTGATGATCAATTTTTTCTCTAAAAAGCAGTCTATAAATATCAACCTTGGGGTTAGGTAATAGTGCATTTTACTTGATATCAGCTTAAATCAATGTTGTTAAAATATTATCTGGCCACTTCTTAATGATTTCTGTCCAATGCTTGTTTGAGAATAACAGCTTATACTTTGGGAAACATTTGTGTTGACATCTTAATATTGGAGGAATCTCAAAATAGATGTTTAAGTTTAGATACAAATCTTTGTCAACTCAAGAACAACGTTTGCTAGAGGAAGATGAAGACAATTTGCTCGCTATTGTTTTACATAATATGGTAGCTTTCATGTTATCGATGGATGTATCAAAGAATGAAACAAAAAGAAAAGTGAGACGAATGTTAGGGAAATCACACATGGGCCTTTCGCAAACAAGGCTGATTGACACACTGCTAGATGATCTGGAACGACTTGTATGTATTAATATTACTATAGAAATTACTGCAAGCTGAATGAAATTTTGACAATAATGATGTAACAAAATGTTAAAAAAGAATAGTTTTTAGAAAGAATAAGGCTCATGGTTTAAATATTGTTTTTCTTATTTATATAAGGAATGTAAAAAGTTTTTACACCAGAAAAAAACATGGATCATGAAACTTTTTGTGTTAGCAGTGGAGTCTTTCCAAAATTTTCAATGTGACATTAAAATTTTCTAAATATTTAAATTAAAAAAGTGTAATTTTTTGATTTGTTTTTAGGAGGGAAATGATGTTGATCTGATGGTGCCAAAGAGCCGTCAGTTAAAGATGCAGATATTTGTTGTGCATTTAGGTGATACACAAAGTGGTCCTATGTTCTTTTTAGAGGTACAGCAATGTTTTTTGTATTCATTTAGTCCAATTAAACAATTTCCTATGAAATTGTTATCTTAAGCAGCAGAGGCCGAAATTAATTTGATTTCTAAGTTTACTCCTAACCTTGACTTCTTGTATATTTAAAACTTAATTTAGTTAGCTATAACACTCTATTTTTCCTATCAGTAAACGTCAAGTAACCTATGCTATTGCTCCGATTAATTTGAAGATCCAACTTTTGCCAAAGCGGAGAGTGCTGTACATTAATTTTAACTGTGTACATCAACTTATATTTTGGCTAGATTAACTGCAAATATCTTTTCACTTTCAATAGCTATAGTACTACTGTACATGTTGTATGAGACAACTGGAAAATTTCACTAGGTGGCGTTTTGATTAAATAGATTTGGTTTCCCTCCAGGGGTTTGTTGATAGGAAGGACATCCGAGCAGTAAAATCAACTTGGTCCAATATCAACCACATACAGAACCTGCGTCCCATCCCTAATATTAGGGTTTTACTGAATTTATCTGTTGCCTTACACATTGTCAAAGCTTTATAGTAATCTTTTTATATAGTAGGGTTATGACTTTATTTTGCTTCGGATATGTTCCTTGCTCTGTGAACAGAGTACTACCATGTTGGGAGTGTAATAAGTCTCTAGTTGTGATTTATTTTTTGTGTGGTGTTGGGATTTTCTCCGGATCTATAAGTGTGCCTAAAGCCTGTGTTTTTGTGGGGCATTCAAAACAGATACAATGAGGTAATTGAACAACGTAAAACTGCAAATAACACAATCCTTATTTATACTTATCTAGGTTCGTGAAGACTGTGTTGTTTTAAAAAGTACAAACGGAAATATTGTAGATCGTTGGTGGTATGAGAATGTTGTTAATATGAGTTGCTCTCCGAAAACTAAAGTCATGTGTATATGGATACGTGCCGGCGAAGAAACTGACCTACAACAAATATGCACTAAAAAGGTAGCTGCGTATAACTTTGTCTTAAGTGAAAATTCTGTTTAAGATTCAGGTAGTTATAAATAGAATAACTTTTAATAGAATCCTGGTAGAATTGAAATTTTTTTAGAAAATAATTCCAGTTTATTTGACTTTTACAGATTTGTAACAATGTAACAAATTTTTGCTGAGATATATATAAATTTGGAAGATATAGCATTATATTGAACTAGATAACTTTTAATTACCTTATAAATTATTTATTTTAAACATCATTGATCCTACCTAATTTTTCTAAAAGATATATTTTTTCTAATTTTTCTAAAGATAGATAGGTAAATAAATAGGCCAATATATAGATAGATAAATAAATAGACAGATAGATAGATAGATAGATAGATAGATAGATAGATAGATAGATAAATAGATAGATAGATAGATGTGTATATTTTTCATCAACTTTATAAAGACTTAAAAATACTAAAATAATACAGAAAAAAATATTAAAATAAATAAATAAATTTAAATAATTAAATTATTTAAAAATTAAAGAAAAATTAGTTTAAGGAGGGAGTCACACATAACGCTAATTTCTGACCAAATGAAGCCACTTTCGGATCTGTTTATAAGAGTAAATGCTAAGGATATTTATGAAAAAAAGTTTAACTCACCCTGTAGTGACTTAATTCTATGAAATTGGTTTAATAACAATATTTTAAACTGAAATCTGTTCAAATCATGAAATGTTTTTCATGTTTTTGGAAGAAAAGCATTTTGATTTCACTTATAGGCTTATACGCTTTATTGAAATTCTACCGTATTTTACACTTTTGAAATTTGGTGTAATCAGTTTGTCATTTTTACTTTTACGATTCTTATAGAAGTGTGCATCAGAGCTTTTAATAAACATTTTGGAAGTTATTTCCAGTAGATGTTTTGAAAAGAATTGAAGGCAAACATTATGTTGGAAGTTTTTATAAGTTTTGAAATCATTGGAGTCTTTAATATGTTAAACAGCAAGGACACATCAGAATGAAATGTCATGAAATTAATAATTTTTATAGCTGAGCATTGGAGTGATAGAATTTTATTTAGGTAAGGATTTCCAAATTGACCCAACACTTGATAACAATAACTTATGTATGATACTCTTTAAATCTTTGTATTGACGTAATTTTGTTAGCGTACTGTTAGAAGTTTTTGACTTTTTGATGATTTTATTAATATGCGATTTCCAAGAAAGGTGTTTTTTTTTTCAATTAGAACCCCTTTGTATTTTATGTAATAGGAGGGACTTAGGCGTTTTCCATTTTAAGTTTTAGTCCGATGGAATTTTGTCTAGGTTTGTGGAAAACAGTAAGTTTTCTGTTTTTTTTTTAGCATTTAGTGATATTCAGTTTGCATTTAACCAGTTTGTAACACTTTTTTTCGTTAGTTTTGGTAAAAATCATTTTAGGTGTTTTATTTATGAATAACACATTGGTGTCATCAGCAAAGTGATGCACAATGGAGTATCTCCACAGAAGTAGTGAAGTCATTAATTTAAACTTAAAATAATAAAGGTCCTATAACTTAGCCCTGAGTGACACTTATATTTAATGTTTAAGAATAGATTTACACCCGTTTAACATGATATATTTTTTACGGCTTTGTAAATATGATATAAGCCAATCATTAACAATACCATGAATAGTTTTGAGATAAGAATGCCGTTATCCACTGTATTGATTGCTTTTTGAAAACGCCACATGCATAATTATCATGTACTTCACAGATTCTTTCAGAAATGCTAATAAGAGAATGAGAAGTCAAATGGTTTGCTCTGAAGCTAAATTGAAGTTTGATTAAGCATTGAAAAATATCTTAGAATCTATAGAGTTTTAAGTGCTTCAATTTCTCAAGAAGTTTGCTAATGTTTGAAGGTAAGGAAATAGGTCTGTAGTTACCACATGAAAGTGTAGAACCTTTTTGGAAATATACCAGTGGGAAAAGACAAATTAATTAGCTTTGAAACTTCATTGGAATCGATTGGAGAAACAAAAAAAGTTATGAATATTCAGATTTTTCAAATATTTTGTAAAAGTAATAAGAATGTATTTTTGATTGAAGTGTTTTACCAACTAATGAAAAATAATAGTTAAATGTCTCTGCTCTTTGGGTGAGGTTTGTGATAGCAATGTCTTGGTCAATAATACACGTTATTGTTGAGATGCTGTTGTTTTTTTTTTATTTAATTATACTGTTAATTCCTGGAAAACCTCTGGAAATTCATTCCAACTTTTCTGTTTGTTAAATTGGGTGTAAATTTTCAAGGTATTCATCAAAATAATGTTAAGCTCGAAAATTTGCTGTATTGTTTTCAGTACAATAATTTTAAAACTTATATTTCTCATTGCGAAACATTTATTACTTAAAGAATTGAAAAATCAATAAACACAGATATATACAAACTAAACATTAAATGAAAATGGAAATTCTTTTATCTTATTTCACTTTAAAATATAAATTTAAGGCACCGAAGTAATATGAATTTAAATTATATATTATAACATGTAATGTATTTTTATATACACATGCACACATGATGTGTGCACGCAAGCAAAATTGTTTTTTAATTTTAAATATTGATTAATTGCGGTAGTTAAATGCGGTTTTGATTAATTTGTGGATTTTCATTATTTTATTTCTTTATTTTAGTGTAAGCAGCTATATAACTCTGTGAAGGAGAGCATGCAAAAAGCTTCCGAAAGACTCAACAAGCATGGAGTGGGTGAGAATAACCAATTTTTTCATTCTTCAGATAACAGATTTGACAGCAGCTGTTAAACTGAGGCATTTTTCCTTGCGTTCAAAGGGTTTGTTGCTATTTTTGTGTCAGCCTTAATCCAATGCCGTCTCTATTTATTAGATATTGTAACTATATATTATATTATGTATATTTACATATATGTACTATATATGTACTATATTACTATATATACTATGTATATATTGTAACTATGTGATATTTAATTATGTACACCTAATCAGCTTTTAGTTGATTAGGTGCACATAGTTAAATATTATAAGAAACTGACAGTTTCACTAAAGTTCTGGTGAACCCCTTAAACATTTTGCTTTTATTTTTAGAATAGATAATTTGTTTTCATTCTGCTGGCCAAATAGTTTTGGTAAACTCTCTTCAAAATGAATATAAGCAAATAGCATGACAACATTTTGGCAGTGAACTTTTTAGATATTGGTTCAAATGTTTGGAAAAGATTTTTAGTTAAATCGTTAAGTCCATATGCTCATATCCAAATATATATATATATATATATATATATATATATATACACATTTACCTGTATATTCAATCGCATTTAGCAAGTATGTCCAAATGACATACTTGCATATGTGACTGCCTGATATACTAGCACTTTACACTGTTCAACATAAAATTTGAGTTGTACCTGGTAAATATTTCAGACTACTAAGTCTGCAGTATTGCCTTAAAAATTATTTCTTTTACTAAACATTTTTTTTTTCTTATTAGGGGTCAATCTTAATGGCAATTTTACTGTTGTGGTATGTATATTATATTTTTGCCTGTTGTTTTTTAGAATAGTGCAGATTTATGTGGGAATGAGTTGAAATTTATTAAGTTTGGCTTTCTTATTTTTTCTCAATCTATTATTGGACTGCCTAATTAGC
This sequence comes from Euphysa ruthae, assembly GCA_035046665.1. Classification (NCBI taxonomy): domain Eukaryota; kingdom Metazoa; phylum Cnidaria; class Hydrozoa; order Anthoathecata; family Corymorphidae; genus Euphysa; species Euphysa ruthae. The sequence goes on along the minus strand of JAUZNK010004075.1, from coordinate 3,053 downwards.
TGACTGAGTCTATTTGTTTATCCGTCAAAAGTATTTTTCCTGTAAGCCGTCAGCAGTTTTTACTAAAATTTTATTTCAAGTTACCACACCCTAAAGTATGAAAATAGACAACTCAGATATGCTTGTCATTTTGGGCTTAAAGTTTTTTTTGAATTTTTCTCCAAATCTTTTTATTATAAGAATTATAATTATTTATTGTTTTTTAATTTTATATGTTGGATGTCGTATTTTGGCAGAAATCGTCACCTGTCATAAATTCTTTTAATCTAATGAGTTTTCGTGTATTTAGACACCGAACACGAATATGCCCAAATTTGGTCTTTTAAAAAATTATGCTTCGATTACGATAAAGTTTTGGATTATTTTAGGAAATATCATTTCATAATATTATTAACCTGTGAAATACTGGTTTGTTTTTAGATGGAAATGAATCAAATTTTTCCATTCTTAAGAGCCATTTTTCAAACGAAAAAACATTAATTAATTTCAAAGCAATGATAAATTTCTCATTGAAATCTAAGATTAAGCCATAAATTTAACTTCGTTCATCAAATTCTGATAACTCAAACAATTTTTTAATTGATAAGAATAAACCCTAGATGCTCAAAGAGAGAGATTTGCTCTCATCACATCATACGCACTCAATAGTCATCAATGAAGCGTTTTATTTTATCAATGAAGCGTTTTGTGTCATCACTGAAACGTTTTGTGTTATCGATGAAGTGCTTTATTTTATCAATGAAGCGTTTGTGTTATCAATCAAGCGTTTATGTTATCACTGAAGCATTTTGTGTTATCAATAAAGCGTTTTGTGTTATCAATGAGCTGATTTTCTTGAAATTTTTCAAAATCTATATTATTTTAAATTAAAGGACCAATAATGTTATCTTTTGACCCAAACAGCCACTTGTCCAAACTTTTGAGCCAAATTTTCTTAAAATCAACTCATTATTATTTTCTTTTATAATTTTGTGTGAAATTATTGGAACATGATCTTTCTGACACTAATGGACACCTGTCAGAATTGCTCGTTTTTTGGTACTCAATCCAAGTATGCTTAGATATGGAATTTTTATGCTTAAAAACAATCTTTTTGAATTGCTCTTGAAATTTTTCTATTAATTTTCTTTTAAATTTTAGTTGTTGTCATTGTTTTTTTCTTTTACTTATTTTTTCCAAGAATATAATTTTTTGATTCTACTGAAGTTTTATATAATGCTTAAAAGAATACATCTGATAAAAGCTGCATGAACGATCTTTTGCTATTAAAATAATTTCCAAGAGTCTATTTGTCACTTAATGCTTGTTAACTATATTATCAATTTTATTGTTTCTGTAAATTATTTCAGACAAGATTTCTTTGGAATTGGTTGTTATTAAACACCTTAGAATGAGAAAAGTTTTGTTAATATTGATAGTCGTCTGAATAGCACCTTTAAGTTAGTTTAAGACCCTCTGAATATTTTACGTTATAAGGAAAAGAAACTATGCAGGAGAATTTTCAACTCGTTTTTTTTTTTCAAAACTTCATCTCTCATAGGATACTACGAGTGGACAGCAGGGAAAGCTAAAAGTTTCACTAGAAGGAGTTGATATTCTTTTTGTGGATAAAAAGGTAAATTCACTGCAACTATTTATTAAAGCAGATCCTTGCATAACAGCGTCAATGTTGTTTAGTATAGTATTTTAGACCATCATTCTACACTCTAAAAAGAATAGTGAAGAAATTAATTTTGACCCTGTTCTTTGTGCTCTTTTGTAAATTTCAATTTTTTGGGGCAAAAAGGAAAGAAATATATATAATCAAGAACTGGTAAATTAACCCATTGGTTTTAACCCTAACAATCGTTTCGTTACCTTCTAGTCACTGGAAGTTTTCACAATTAAGCCTAGAGTTTACTGAATAAGAACTGTCTTAGGTGGGACTTAACTGGGTGAGAGTTACTACGCCTTTCTTTGTACTAGTCATCCCAGAAAATATTATTTATGTTATATTGTTGCAAATTATCTTACTAGATTGCTATAGATGTACGCAACTTGAAGAACTGTTGTGCAAGAGAAAAGGTTCTGAAAGTTGAGGAATATCGTGAGTAAATAACGGCTGGGTTAATTAAAGCACACAACTGTTTTGACAAGTTGGATAAGTCTATTTTTAATTGATGCTAAATATGTTCAGTGTTATTTGTTGTGGTTCTAAGTATGTTTGATGTTTTTTGTTATGGTGTTGAATATTTTTAATGTCTTTTGTTGTGATGTTGAAGATGTTGAAGATGTTATTTGTTGTGGTGTTGACGATGTCTTTTTGTTATTTGTTGTGGTGTTAAAGATATTTTGGTCATTTTTGTTGTCGTGTTGAAGATGTTTGATTTTATTTTTTATAATGTTAGATATACTGTGTGTCATTTTTTGCGGTGTTCAATATGTGAAATGTATTTCATTTTTGTTCAATATGTGCTTTTTATGTTATTCTCAGATTTCGAATATATTATTATTATTGTTTAATTTACATGTTGTATATTTTTGTAATGTTAATTTCGGCGTAGTTATATTGTTTTTGATTTTTTTAGTTTTTTTTTCAGGAAAAATTTATTCAGTTAAACAGTAATAATAAAAACTATAATTTTTTTTTCAAAAACTCATTCAAAAATGTGCAGAACTTCTTATGAGTTTGAATGAGCTGCTTATGTTAACATCAACATATTGCTTATTTAAATAAACATAAGACAATAAGGGAAAAATTTAAATGTTGTTATGCGATTATTTTTATTTTAAATATTTCTGATATTTAAAATAAGATTGACTCTATTGACTGAGAAAATTGATTGTATCTGTTATTCAGAATTAAGTTAAGAACAGTTAGTTATTTAGAATATCTCCAATTTAAATAAGTATTCATCTATATTTAATTGAAACATTACACTGCATTCATTGGGTAAACACGCTGTGCACCTGATGTCATTTTACACATAGCACGATAAATATTTTTGAGGATACAGTAATGGGGATTGGACGATTGAAATTCATCTTCAGTATTCAGTTTATTTGAACCAGAT
>JAUZNK010004074.1:0-10592 GCA_035046665.1 Euphysa ruthae | reverse complement strand
ATGTCGTGATCTCACAAAATTGGTGAGTCATGTTATAAGACACTTTTAGTATTTCTTATTTCTAGAAAACAAAAACCAACCAATGGAATATTGCATAGAAAAGAAATGCTAAGTATTATAAATTTATTGCTTGATTTTTATTACTGTTGTTATTTATTTTCTACTTGACCCAACCTCTTTCTTTTTTGTAGAACCACAATGAAATCTTTTGACTAAGCACTCACAGTAGAATAGTCTAGATTATACTTAAATGCAAGCACTTAATTTACTCTTCCTGATTTACATGGACTTAGGAGCCTATGTGGTGCAGTTAGTAAATCTCTGGAAACTCCCCCAATTCACCCCATGATTCAATTAAACGCACACAATGTTATTTTAAAAATATTTACAAAAAATGTATCGAGCACCTTATCAATTCTCAAAGGTCTTTTTTTAAAACCCCTTTAACTTTTTCCCAGGCATGTCTACACTATTGGCAATAACTTCTGTTATATTAAGTGTAGAAGTTCAGTGAGGGCTAAATTTATAGCTTACACCTTCGCCTCTTCAAAAAAAATCACCCCACCCATTTTCACACACCATACAGCACCTTAAAAAATAAAAAATTTGGCAACAGCATGGCAAGCTTGTTGGCAAAACAAAATTTAAAATGGTATATGGTAATTAATGATAGAAGAAAACTGCAACAGAATTCAACAAACAACAAATTTAAATCTACCCGTGATTAATATACATTAAAGCTGTAAATACAACTAAACTCTCTGTCAACAGTATTTAGATTAAGTTTGATCTATTGGAAGAATAGATTATACAAAAAAAATAAAAAAATAAAAAAAAGATTTTATGGTATATATTATACTTATATCGTAGATACATAGTGAAATAAATAACACTGTTTTTAGTTTAAATTATATTACAATTTAAAGTGAGTTTAAATTTTATTTGCCACTTTTGTTTAAAGGCACAAAATTAAATATTAAAACAATAGATGTTTACATTCAAATTTAAAAAATAAGTTATGTTTATTGACCCGAAATTAAATATTATAAATATTCAAATGGAATTCTTGTTTAAAATTTAAATAAAATCTTCTGTCAACAGTATTAAAATTAATTTTGATTGAATTATTCGCTACTATTCAATTATTATTAACAAAGAAATGGGGAGGCGAGACAATATCGTCTTGATTGAATTATTATTTACTTTTTGATTATTATTAATAAAAAAAATGGGAAGGCGAGACAAAATAAAAAATGAGCTCCAGTTGCAAAGCTTGCAAAAAGCCATAATTCAGCAGTTAGGAACAGATTTAAAAATCCATCTCAGTTGGACTGTCAGACATTACAAGATCAATCAATGCCTGGCAAGGCTGTAAATAATGGTGATAGGTTAACATTGTCCCAAGTAAAATATCCCCCTTTATACAATATTCTCATTTACCCATTTGTTGATATCAAAACCAGGAGGGATGTTTTTACATATTTTGGAAGTTAGAGCAGAATAAACATCATCATCATCTGAAGAAAAAACAAAGTTACCATTTTTCATTTCAGAGCCTGAAAAGACATAAAAATCAGACTCTACTCCCTCTTCTTCAAAACCAAATTTACTAAGGACATACTCTTCCCAGATCAACGTCACTATCTTCTTGTAAAGTTATTTCGCCTTCATTTCCATTTAATTTTCATGAGAATGAAATTGAAGGCGATTGTGCTTTTTTGTTTTGCCAATGTTTTGAAGCTGTTTGAAACAAGTTATAAATCTATGGAGCTGGCAAACTTTTCTGAAACAAATTTTATGGAAAATTCAATAAAATTGGTCTACAGTCTATCAGAAGCCGTTTACTGATTGAAAATCGCCTTAAAGCAAAAGCATGCGAAACCCGGACTTATCTGTAACTGGGATATTTTTATTCCATCAAAATCTTGGTCTTGTCAAGGGAAGGCACGAAAAGGATTAATGCTGGACATGCAACTGTAACAGGTCTTCATTCTTTTTTGGTTGAAAATGCTATGAAATTTACTGTGGCGGGAAATGCTTGTCTATTAATTCAAAGAAACATCTTTTAACTTTTTGCGGAAACATTTTTGCTAAAGCATGGGTTGAACCAGATGATACACCTAAATATTTTTTCTCGAGTGGTAGCAACCTTTGCTTTATATTTTAATTCAAAGGTTTATCCTTATTTGCGCAGCAATTTTTAATGTACATGGACGTATAATATTTAATATTTATTAAATAATTATATTATAAGTAAATATTTCTTTATTCAAAAATAAAAGTAGCCTTGCTTCAAATGAAATGCAAAGCAACTTAATACATAGTGGCTGGTTAAATTGCCAGTAGTTGAAGTTGTTATTATGACTGCAAAGTGGAAGAAAAACTGAACTGTTATGATTTAGGATGGTATCAAGGTTGTTGACTATATTGATGTTGCGTTGGATTATGCCTAGATGATTTTACTTAAAAATAATTGCAAACATTTTTTTTTCTGGCCCAGGCCATATTACGTGTCTTTTTTTTTTTTCATGCTTTCTTAACTATTATAGTTACATATTTTTAAGGTAAAAAATGCTTAATATCAAAGGTAATAAATCTATGATAATGTTCAACTAAGTGCATCTAGCATACTTTTCTACTGACTAAATTTAAGTGTGTTAACAAATATTATTTGGTCACGTTTTACTTATTTGTCAGAGCTCATTATTTGCCGGAGTTATTAATTCTTCATCATTTTGTTCAATGAGAAATGCTTAATACTGTATTTGTTTGACTAAAAGTTCCGTTTTTTCAGTATGATGTGTTTCCTATGTCTAAAACACTTGACAGATGCAAAAATTGTCCTTAGAATTAAAAGGTTGAAATGTATGGCAACATACTTACATTGGGGTCAACAGCAATCAGTGAAGTCAATAGCAAGTGTCCCATTATGTCATCAAAGCACTGTAAGTAAGTTACATAGAAAGCTTTAACAACAAATAAAACACAGATTGTTCATAACAAACAGATTATAAATTTAAATTATTATACTATGACAGTTATTGCTAAGTCAGCAGCATTAATACCATGTATAGGTAAGTCCACACTATTTCTTATCTTGTTGACCCGCAGAAAGGTCCACCTAAGAATAAGACCACATTATTTCTCAATGATCAATTTGGCCCACAGGTAGATAAGTGCACAACTTACAGGGCCATGCAACCTAGCGATAGGTAGAAGAGAAAGCAAAAAATTCATTGATAACTTATTGATCAATATGTAAAAAAGTAACCTGTCCAACCTGGATTTTCATACAAAAACATGACCTATACAGTCCTTTCTCTTTTACTTCTATCACACAGATAGAAGTAAGTTTTTGTGGTCTATCAGTTTTAAGGTCTAGGTCTATCATTACCTTGCTTATGATTTCCTCTCGATTACTTGTAGTTGTTTCGGTGGACGCAGATGATGATGATACAGCTATTTTAGAAGGTCCACCACCTCCTGAATGTGAGCTATCTATGTTAGTTAATTTTCTGCGCAGATCAAGTAAAGGATGAGAAGTAGATTGGTTGTTTACCCCAGCTAAACTCTGAGGAGGTTTTTCAATTTGCACATTCATGTTTTCCTGTAAAAAATAACATAAGAAATACAAAAACAAAGAAACAATGCTTATTTGGTTAAAAACAACATTAGAAATAGGAAGTATAAGGTCAAAGGTTTTATATCAATGAAAGATTATTAAATAAATATAAATATAATTATTGACAGTCACCTTTTTTTTTTTAACATTTTTTTCATGAAGCGATTTACCATGTTTTGAAGGTGGAAAGTGGTAAACAGCTATATGCGTTTTCTTTCACAAAATAAACCTTATTGAAAGAGCATATTCTAATTTTCATAACTAGAAACAAACTTTTTTTTCACAAACGATTGGTGATATCTTTTTATTTAGAGAGGCTTACATGAAAACAAACATAATTGAAAGTTACAGAACTTTTTCAGCCTACATTTAGGGAATAAAAATAAAGACAATATCATTATAGTATCCCACAAATAAGATGTATCTAGATGAAGTATTTAAAAAAGGATATATTATTTAGATTTTGTAATATTTTGTCATACCAACATATGACAAAGCATTTCACAAAGCTTAATAGGAATTTGTTTATAATGCAAAATTTGCTGACATTTTTTGCCTTAACGAATCCTGTTGCAAGAAACTTGAAGTTTTCAAAATGACTCAAGTCTTCTTATAATACAGTTTTATGACCATTTTCCATGCTAACATTGGTTAGACCGGATGTAAAAATATGTGTAAAAATATAATCTTATATCTTTGTACACTCAGCAGAATTAAAAAATAATTTATTGAAAATTTTTTAGATTTAATTTTCGTAACCAAATTTGATACTTTTTGGGGCCAAAAGAATAAAACTTTTAACATGTGACCATATAGAATAAAACACGCCCTAAAAGCTTTCTGATCTTTTGACTTCATGCAGAATTGAACAAGTTAAATTTCAATCAAAGTCATTTTTCAGTTTAAAATGTTTGCCAGCTGTGCCTGATAGTATTTTCAAACAAAATCTCAGCATAACAGGAAAGTAATTCTTTAAGGAAAGCCAAAAAGTTGTTTTTGAGCCCAGGCTCCCAAATGAGAATTTTTGGCAGGTGACCATACGGGTCAAAAGATTCCAATTGTTTTCCTTTAACTTCATGCAAAATTTCAAAAACAAATTTCAAGAAGTTATGAAAAATGTTGATTTTAGGCCTAAAATGAGATTCGGTCCAATACCAAAAAAACCAGAGTTTTTTTCAAGAAAATAAAACTGCCACTCATTGTCCCTTCTTACCTAGCCTCATAACAAATTTCAGATAATGAACGGTTTTAGAGAAAAGTGGGTGAGCCAACAGAAGTCTAATCTAGGTCTAAGAGGTTTTTGAATTATAAACTATATCATCAAACCCAATCAAAAAAAAAAAAAAAAAAAAAAAAAAAACTATTGCAAATAACTTTATTTAAAGGATGAATAGTAGCAACATAAAAGCATGTGCCTTCAGCAGCCCTGGATACTAAAGAATGAATTGTCACAACGTTAAAATGCTAGCTTATAATAGCATACTTGGTTAATTTTATTTCCCTTATAGGCAGGCAGTTCAATAAGTTTAAATGATGGTATAGCTACTGGACAGACACAACATTATGATATGCCAAGATTAAATAACCTTAATGGTTTAATGCCTTTTGAAACTAAAGTAAACTATCCACGGATTGAACCAATTTTTATTTTCATGTATTAGAAAATGAAATATGTATGAAAACAAAGGCATGATTTATAGTATGTTTGTTTATAACTTTAGGCTTTTTTATGTTTGTAAGCGCCATGAGACCTTCAGTTTAAGAAACTTTTTAGTTTATTGCTTTTAAATTTCAAACTGTAATATTCAGACAGTGCAGAAAGGGTTTATTTATTTTCTAACAGGTTTTTAACAGTTTAGTTAACGAAACACTGAGAAAATCAGAAGAATGTGACACTAAATCTTCATTGATATAGAAAAAGACTTTTAAAAGCTGCCATAAATGTAACATAAAAACTTTCTCAAATAAAATTGTTTTTCATTCATACAAACATTATTACTTATTATCTGCATGTTCTTGCAGACAATATTTAAGAAACCTTAAAAGAAACCATTGGAACTTAAATAGCGCAAGAATAATTTAAGAAACTTAACTAGTATATAAAATAAATAAAATTAAACTCATTCAGCGCGTCAGTAAAATTGCAAAAATACACAAAGGTTAAAATCAAAATTTTAAAATTAGTAGTCGTGCTACGGTAAATCAAATTTTTCCTAGTAAACAAATTATTAAATACTGATGAAAGTCTAATAAAATTAATTACATGAAGGTAAATCAGTATCACTGGATTCTGGGCACTAAATTTTTGCTCAAACTTCATAATTTTAATTTTTTGCTAAATCAACCAAAGATTTTTTTTTTGGAAATATATAAAAATATATTTAACACATTTTTACACATTTATGCAGGTATACACTCATATCTGAATCTGTTAGCTTTCTATTGGTATATAGATTGGCTATATTTCATCAACAACAAGTCTGTATCAGAAGCTAACAAACACACCAGCAAAAATCTAAAAATCGCCCAAAAATGAAATTTTTTAAATAATATGTGTAGTATAGACTTTGTAAATTTTGTAAATTTACACCAAACAGACAGCCATGATATGGGTTGTTATAATATCAATGAAATATATTTATATATTTTAAAAACCATCTCCCAGTGATGAAAATAATTACTAATACACGCATTTTTTACATCTGCAATGACAAAAATTTCATACCGAAAATATTTCATTTGAATATTTAAATGATTATTTACTGAAATAGTATGTGTAAGTATAACTAGCTCTATTGATATATTATTTGAACGACACATAAAACTAAATAAAAAATCTTCCCATAGGCATAGAGATGCAAAATTAAAAGTATAAAAATAAATAATAAATAAATAAATAACATCATCGCTTATTTTTGTTTGCAAAATTTGAATATTAAGACAAAGAAATGTTTTGTTGAATTTTCAGTTCAGCAAACTCATTTACTAGAACTACCGTACATTCATTTTGAATATCCTCATGAAACAAGGCAATAAAACAGTCATATTCAGTAGAATCTGTATCTAATTCTGCCAAACATCTGGTTGTTTGGCTGAAATAAATCTGAATTCAAATTTTTGCATCTTCACTGGTGGTTAATTCGACCCATTCGTCCTTGATAACATAGGCTTGCTTAGTAGTTGATGCCCATGTATATCTTAGATGGCTGTGGCTTCTTCCCTTTTTCATGGGTTGCACAAATGAGGGAGTAGCTATTTATTCATCAACATTATAAAAAACAAATTTTTCATCAAAATCAATATTTACTGAATCATCAAAAATACTTTTTCCTTGAGCAGATTCAGAGTCAGTAGATTCAGACTCTCTGTCACTGCCAATATATCAATATATACCTCACCATCCTCCAGCCAGTTTAAAATGTTATGAGCAGCTTCATTTTTGTCAATACGACTTTTAATTAGGCAGCTTTTCAAAGACGTACCAGAAAGACTTCCTTCTATTTTAAAAGCAGTTTTATTTTTTTTAATCTAGATACATACAGAGAGGCAAATCAAAATGATGTATTTCTATTCTCTTTACGATGCCTATAAGTAGCTAGCATATGGAGTCCTTTACACTAAAATATCTAGTAAATAAAAAAGGTTACTCTAAAAGCTGCTCTGAGCAGTTCTGTCAGTGAATACAGAAAATAGCGAGGCGCTCACAGTGGTTTCCTGTGCAGAATGAGTTAAATTACATAACTACAAAAAATTTATTTCTGCATATTTTTTTAAACAACCTTCTTTTCGGAAAAAGTCATAAGATTCTGAAATGGAACATTATATTATTTCTAAATAAAATAAAAAGATCATAATCTTGACTCAATTAAAAATTATTATCATGCAGCATGAAAGCAATGTATATATATGCAATGTATATAGGAAGATGCTGGAAGAAAATAACAAGCTGGACAATACTTCTTGAAGATGCTGGAACTTAATGGTTACATAAAGAAATGATGCAATTTTCTTTTAAAAAATCTGAATTTTTATGTCCAATGACAAGTTTTACCAAAGAAACCTGAACCATAAATACCCCTAAAATAAACTTTAAGCAGCATAAAGCCGTTTCAAATGGTTTTAAATTTTATGTAAGGAGTTATATAAGGGAAAAACAATATCTTACTTGGTATTGTTGAACCTGGAGCATATGTTGAACAACTGATAATAAAGCGCCACTAGGATGAGCTGTTTTGGATAGCAAAGCGTAACTGTTCATTTCAATAAGGGCTTGGAACATTTCATTTAGATCGCCAAACATCACCAAACCTAAATATATGTCTCACAATTCTATGCATGTAAACTTTGCTCACAGTTTAAACTGGCTTCACATATCTTAGACAAATTAATATATCTCTAAAAACATCAAAAGTTGAAATTGTGATACAATCAGTGCGAAAGAAATGGTGGCAAGAAGAATGCAGCATATTGGTACATTGCATAATCAAAATAACAAAGATTTTAAAAATCAATAACCACAACTTTATTAGTTAACAGAAAACAAGTATTTAATTTCATAGATTTTTATTGTATAATTGGCATAACAGAAGTTGAAAAGTTTAATAAAATAGATTATAACCCAATGTTATTTGCCCTCTATCTCTTGGCAGAAAAAGCTGTTTAACCCTTGAAATTCCAAACATGATAGAAATTTTCTTAACTTGGTGCTTCAAAGAGGCTACATAGAAGGGCTACAACCTGTAATCATCATCATTTGTGGTTGAAAATCCATACTTGAACAAGGAACTTAAGACTAATTCAAGTTATTCTATAGGCTAGTTCACTATTTATATTCTTCACGTTAAGGTTATTTCTAACTACTACACTCCAGATTTTTCTAGATCTTATTTTCAAAAATTTTCTTCGTATTTCCTTATTCCTACATTTAAATCTATACCTATACTGGCTAAAAAAGGTAATATCTCGATAAACATGCTCCAAGCACTCCTTATATTAACAGTAAAACTATCTTCTGCACCTCCTACAGTTCCTATTCTGTCACCTAGGTAAAAAAAAAAAAATTTCCATGGCATCTAAAGTCTGGTCTCCATAACATAATGCTATTGTCTCCTCTTGAACTGATCGTGTACCTTTCTAAACAAGTTCTACATTTAAACTACTGACCTGGCTCTAATCTTCCTCAAAAGTCACTACATCCCTTATGCACCCAATACTTGCAAAGCTGAAAATACACAGAATTATTATCTACACCTTTCCTGCAAACGCCACAAGTAAATTATCTTGTTTAACTTTCCCCACATTACTAACACTAATCATCACTTTTGCCTCGTGAACTCCTCGACTCCAAAGCAGACTATCATGCTTTTAGCTTCGATTTGAAACCTGAAAATACCCTTCCCCATAGTTTTAACTGTTTTATTCTATAATTTTTTTTTTTATCATTCATATTTTTCTAAGTCACAAAATATCTATTTCACCTTTTTTCTCTTCCTTCTAAAGCTTTTTCACAGAATTTTTCCCTTTCATTATCTAGCTTATGCTGAGTTTTTTAAACTTTGCATCATTTAAAACTTTCTTCAACATCGATGAACTGAACCAGAATTAACAAATTAAAATTTGCAAATCAGCTTCACATTCAAAAATCCTTTTTTGCACATTGCCTCCGTAACCATAAACTCCGTAGATTCACATATCCGTAATTACTTCTAACAATATGGCAGTTAGACTCACCAACAACAGCAACTAAAATGTTTCTCTCTCAAAATCAACATGCAAATTTCCTTAAGCTATCATAGAATCGATCTTTTTGACTAATCCACACTTTGGAGCATAAACTTTGGAGCATAAACAGACAAAACAATTCTACCATAACCTTAATCAAAATTATTCAACCACTAGTTAGTGGTTACTATTCTTATATCAACTATATCATCAATCCACATTTCAGATAAAAATATTCAAGCTCCTCCTATACCTTCCTCCATTTTCATCCAAGATCACTTATATTGAGCGATTTTCCTATGATTAATTTGATAGACTTCCCAATTCACCAAACTTCTTAAACACAGAATACGACTACTGACTTACGTTCTAACATTTTTTTCTACTTCTCCTGATCTACCTCCTGACATACCTAAAAATAACACTACTGTCCCTGACACTTTCATTATCAAGAATTTTCAGTCCTGTTAACGCAGTTATGAAATCTATTCTTGTCTGTCATCATAATTTATTTAGCAGGCTTTTTTTTAACCAGATAACTTTTCTGACGCCAACTCCAAGCAAGGGATTCACTTTTAATGAGACATAAGACTTAAGAGCGCTTCATCTGCCTGTAAGAACTCTTAAACCAGTATTTCAATGGCCTCTAAAAACTTGCTCCCTGCAGAAAGATAAAAACACAAACTGCTCCTGCTACAGGCCTACTAAGCCGTTAAAATTTCCAAGAATCCATCCATATTGACGATGTAAATTACACCCAGAAAGATATGCAAAACATAAAACAGACTTAATTAAGTGCTAAGTATATGTATGCTAAAATAAATAAGCCAGATTTCCGAATATATTAAACCATAGCTAAACAATAACCATTACACATAAATTTTTTGATTTGAATGTATTTAATTGTTCAGGCAGTAATGCTTGTTATATTGGTCAAACCATTAGACATTTGAATCAACAAATCGACAAGCATCTAATATCTGATAAAAATTCACATCAACATATAAATAATTAAGTCGAATGTTCTACATCAGTTTCTAAAGATTATTTTTCTGTTTTAGATTCGGCACAAACAGAGTACTGCCTTAAAATCAAGAGGTGGGTTAATCCCTCATTGAATAGGCAAGTATTTTATTACAAGTCTCAATCTTCAATTCTACTTTATTTTATTTTAATTTTTACTAACTATCCTCACTTTTCTGTTGCTTCCCTTTTTAGTTTTAGGAATTTAATATGTATATATATATCT
>JAUZNK010004073.1:0-10592 GCA_035046665.1 Euphysa ruthae | reverse complement strand
GCGTTGCATTACGCAATGAGTTTTGCTCAGAAACTCAGAGAAAGCATGGAAATAAATTTCCGCCAGAGGTGGGAGTCGAACTCGTAACCCTTCGCTCCGTAGTCAAACATCCTACCATTGTGCCAACTCCGCTTTATTTATATATTTTTAACGTTTATTATTCTATTCCCATAGTGTTTTAGTTTTATAATACACATTGATGAGTTTTTTTCGCATGAACTGGAGTGAGTTACGATCAAAATTATCCGCAAGGTAAAATATCTAAAAACTTAAGTTGCTCAAATCGAAAGTCTGATGGTTGGAGTAATTCAAGATCAACTAAATAATTTTTTAAACACAAGAACATATTTACTCACTAATAGTCGAAATAGCAATAGACACAAAATTATATTTTTCTGAAACTGAATGTAAAACAACGGAATTAGCGAAAAATCTTAAAATCGGAGTGATTTATGATGAAACCATACTTTCGCTGAAACGAAGAAAACAAATAGAACCGAAATAAAAAGAAAGAAAAAAACGCAAGTTAATTTGCACCAGCATGTGACAGCAGTTCTCTAAAAGTCTTCTTTTCTAATTTGAGATAACTCAAAACACCCACAAACACCTGAAAAACTTCTTCCGGTGCACAAAGAACATCATCAGGTAAGACGATAAATTTGTGCAAACTTGTTGACCTAGATCTTTCCAGTTTCAAATAATTCACACGTAGGAAGCATTCGCCAGCAGCAACAGTTTGACCATATCCGTCCTACTGTTCAGAAAATTTAATTTATATACTTTCCGGTCATCTTTTAGTACATGACGACTCTTCTACTTAAACAACCATGGTTTGTATTATTTTGAAAACGTCAAAAATCGCCGATTTGGTGCAGTAAAAAAAAAAAAAAAAAGAAGATGTACATGAAGTCAGTGCCTCTCAGCAAAAAATATTAATTTCAATTAAGTAATTTCTTTAAAAATTAGAGAAAATAAGCAGATTTATCAACAAAATCAGCATTTTATTAAGAAATCCGGATTCAAGATGATTGGCATATTTTTTTTTTTAACTTTTATAGGTTGATAAAAATTGAACTGGAATAAATTATTCCTCAATCAATTTCAAACTTTTTTAAATCTAAACTCTTAATTTATGAAATTAATATACATTTTTATCGGGGATGATAGATATGGCGGTATCATATCTGTTCTATTCACTAATAAGTCTTCGAAATTGAGGTGTAACCAAAAATTACGTTTATTGCTCTTCAAATTAATATTTATACTGATTGCTCACACGGAATCAATCTCATTTAATTAACGTTTTATGAATTTTTGAACGTTTCCTGTATTCCATGCAATGACGTCACTGTCCAAGATATGGTTAATCTTCATTGACAAATTACTCAGATTTTAGACAGCCTTTTACCGCATTTCCATATACACTGGGATAAGTGCAATATCTAAATATCTTACTTTTACGTTCTTAATAAATCTCGCGTAGTTTTCTGACAGTTTTATGTGCCAGCAAGCATTATTAGGTGACTTTAAGTTAATTTGCAACATGTAATTCTTTTCACGAAAAAAACAATGATAACAATAGTAAAAAAGTATAACTAGATAATATTAAGAGTTGACAAAAAAAGAAACACAAAACAATAAACAGATCAGTTTATACTCCCGAGCTAATGATCTTATTGGACTAATTTATAGTTTGCAAGCTTCTCTTTGAGCAGAGAGGACTATTCTAGGTGGATTTTACCCAAGAAAAAAACTTATATAAATATAGAGTAAACAGCAAGTGACTCTCTTGGTAGTCTAGACATAAGAACCAAATTAATTTAATATTTGTTAATTTTTTTTATCAAATCAATATAATTTGCAATTTTTATTAATTATTATAAAGTTTATTAGAAATTTTTCAACTGAATTTGGAAGGGTTTTAAATATTTATAGTTTAAATAAAAATATTTTATGGTGGCTTACGTTGAAATATTAGAGTAAAAAAGTTAATTTATACGTCAAAAAAGCCAACAAACTAACATAGCATCGGAAAGTTTTATGTAGTCCTTTTTCAGCACTTAAAATCGAAATTCCTATTAGTATGAAAAACTCTAAGTAGGGTTAATTTCCTAGATCTTTGCAGCCTAAGATGCATGTCAAATTTGCTTTTTTTACTGCTTTTTGCAGTAAGGTGCTTTATAAACTATTGGATATGACTCGAGAAATAAGATCTGTAACTATTATCTTAAAGCAGAATTTGAACATTTTAGATCTACTTATAAAATGAAATTTCCCAATCAAGATTTTGCTAAAATTTGTTTAGGGAACAGACGTTCAACCTAGAAAAGGTTTAAGTACTCATTAACATTGGAACGAGTGTTGGAACAAGTATAAAGCCCAAAATGGGTTTGAAATTCTCAAAATTTTCTATTGTCTAAAAAGAATAAAATGAAATTGAATGGTTGCAAAAATAAGAATAAACATTCGCTGAATGAATTTCAAATATTAAAAGCAGTGAAACTAAGTGTGCCCTCTGAGGAGAATAAAACGCACAATTTGTTAATTTTTTTTGGTGCATGTAAAGATTTTCTCTTTGTCTTCGAAGCTTAAAAACCTGGTTCTATATATAAACTGTGTGCATCTAAACAGTTCTCGTGATTTTAATCAACAAAATAACAATGTTAGAAAGATATACACGAAATAAAATAGCGTAAGTTCCATAAGTTCAAACATTTTGATTGGTTAATTTTGTTGAAAAACTGGGTCTTTTTTAATTCCAATTAACTTAGCTCAGTAGACAAATTTTCCTTATAAAATTTACAAAAATAGGCAAATCTTTAACCTCTTTTGTTTGATAAGCAGATGACATTCTAATTTATTTTAATAAGGCCCTTATTCTTTACTATTCAAATGCAGCAAAAAAATTTATGCTCGATCCGTCTCACGGATTCACAATGACGTCAGTTAAATCCGTGTTTTGTATTTTTTTACTAACTTTAAATTTGAGCCTAAACTTTCATAATGTTGTATCCTAATACGACAAATAATTGAGCTGAAAATCTTATGAAATCTTGTGCTAGTACAAATAGACTTTGCACCAAATATAAAGTCAATCAGGGGAAAAGTCAAGGTTGTAAGGATAAAACGATGTGAAATTGTTTCTACACTTGTGAAAATATGTATTTTTTTTTTTTGTTTAAAACTTCTAACGTTTCGAAATATTTCCGCCGTATTGAAAAGAAGTTTCTAAGCTGTTTATTTCATTGGTTAGTATTGCCAAGTGTTTTAAATTAGTCAAATACGTAAAAAAAGATTAGATGTCTGACACTCGGAACTAAAAGTTTGCTCTCACACCTACTCAATATCAGTTTAACCAGATTTCCAAAAACAAAATGAAATGTTTTAGTGTAGAAAAGTTTATCGAAATAAAAAATTTAGCGAGGTCCTTGCTCACGACTGCGACCAATTAATGGTATTAAACTGTTAATAGCTCTGAAAATAAACTCAATATGTTCTTTGATCATCTTGTCGAAAATCATCTCGTCAAACATTTTATTTCGATCAAATATACATAGATTGAGCTGAACTGAAAGAACAACTAAGCCTAGTTAAGCTATTGTCAAAAGATTAACAAAACTTGTTAGATGGTCCTAAGGAATTTTTTTATAGAGGCACATCCATTAAACAACATACCTCTGTCAAATACCTAGGATGCTTATAAAGATCAAACCATGAGTTGAGAGACAATAGGTTGTTATGTTTTAAATAAAATTAATTCCAAACGTAGATTTTTATATAGAAAACAATCTGTCTTAACACCAGCCTTGAGGCATGCTCTATGCAATGCTCTGATTCAACTCCACTTTGACTATGCATGCTCTGCCTGCTATTTAGGCCTCAACGAATCACTAAAAATCTGAAAATTTAAAAAGTGCACAAAACAAATATATAAGATTTTGTTGAGATATGGAGTAGTCGTGCCCATATATACTGAGCAGTATAGAGCCATAAATTGTCTGTCATCAAAATTTCCCTTTATATGGAACAGGCTTTCTAACGACATAAAATCATTCACAAACTATAACGTTTTTAAACATAAGATCAAGGAAACATTTTTAGCACTCTAAATATAGTTCGCAGACCTCATAAATATAGACTATAATTTTGTAAAAAACAAGTTTTTTTTTCTTTTTTGTTATCTTTTGGCTTAATCAATTCAACTCTTTATGTTTTTGTGCGTGATGTATAAATTTGCTTTTTGATGTGACGTATAAAAGGCTTGTTTATACACAAATAAAGTTTTTATTCTACTCGCTGTGTCAGAAGTAAAATTATTAAGCCTTTTACCTCTTTTTCATAATCTTGGTTTGACATACTCATGTGTTGTGCTATGTGAGCAACAGCGAGCAAAATATTTCAAGTTGGACCAGGGATCGTTAACCTAATTAATAATAGCCCTCTCGTCGCCAGGTATTTTTTTTTTTGACTTGCATATTTCATTGCTGCTTCTCTTCATTCTTTAGGCGTGAAGCTTCTCTTCTACAAATAATGGTAATAATAGGCTACAATAACAAATGGCAAAGGGGTTTAGCCCATGTTAGCAAGATCTGGAAATTCACAGTTTAAAACATTAAAATTTAAAGAAACCATGTCTGTAAACACAAGCCTTAAACGAAGTGTTGACATAAATCGTAGAAGATGACAACAAACAGAAAGAAAAATAAACAAACACGCTATAGAAGAAGAAATCGTATTTCAGAACCTTTGATTAAAATCTTGTATCTGTTCATAAAGAAATTGCGAATATTTTCAATGAAAGGTGTGATTATGGGGAAAAAGCATCTCGCACCTGAAAGGACTTGGGTTTCTGGTAGTGCCATCGAACTACCCCGCATGAATCATATTTATGCAGCAAAAATTTCGGCAAAAATTGCAACGAAAAAAGAAGAAAATTTTTAATTGAAAAAAGAGGCTTTCATTGCTTTTCCCTTTTTTCCTTAAGAAAAAACCTGTTATGAGGGGTGAGCTTATACTTGGGTCGGCTTTTGTGCGGGTCTGAAAATTCGGTAATGAAAACCATAAGCTTATCAGCTTATGGGGGGGGGGGGTCTTGTACGCAGGTGGACTTATTTAAGACAAAATAATTGGAACTTAAAAATCTTATAAACCCCTTATCTCCATGAGATCATCCTCACTCTCAAGTAGAAAAAAATTTGCAGAGCATGCTAGAGTTTTGTTGCCAATTTATTATAAACAAAAATTAAAAAAAAAATTGCTCGAAGTTAATTTACAAACAATTTTCTAATTAATGCAACAAAACTCATGAAGTGTATGGATAATAATTATTCTACAGAGAGATCTAATGCTGTTTTTTTTTCTTGTTTTTTTTTGAAACGTTTCATCAACAAGCCCTCTCTCAAATAAGCCGCCGTTCTTAATCTTACATTTAACAAATAAGAATTTTAGGGTTTATTTCATCATTTGATGCAGACCAGCTATTATTCCATTAAATTGGAATGTTTGACTTTTTAAAATACGTTTTAGTTGTTGCCTGGATAAGTAATTTTGAGAAATTAAAAGCTTGACTGACTGCCTGTAAATTTTAACACTAAATTATATACTTCTTTTCATAAGCAGTTTTTAAACCCCAAAAAAACAAAGGACATGTCAGTGTTAGTAATCCGAACAAAAACCTTATAATAACCTCTAAACTAAGCAATGATTTCAACTATTAGAGAATTGTGACACAAACTGTGTAATTTAAAATCTATAAGAACATTAATTCTAAACCTAAGCACGCATCTATTTTAGCATTTTTGTTATTTTTGTTAAAATTGTTATAAAGCTATAAACTGATGCTTCTACCTCTTATAAAAGTTAACAGAAAAAGGTATACAAAGTTTAATGTCATATAGTTAGCTGCGATTATTCTTGCTTTATAAGATTGCAATTATAAAAAAATTTCATATATTTCATAGCGGTAAGTTATGCACAAAATCTGCTGATATCTGGGCAATTGGATCGATATTGGTTTAATTATATGTTGGGACAGAATTAGTACATTGAAAAAAACCACACTTGGAGGAAATTGTTTTGTAATTAAATTACGCCCCTTAATAAAGCTCGATCTTGTATTTAGTATTTAGATAGAGACCTGAAGAGTTGACAATAAAGGTTATTAGCAAGACTAATACAAAGTAAGTACTAACTTCTACTTTTGCTTTTTTTTTATGTTTAATTCTTTAGCTCTTAGAAATATTATTATTATTATCAAATAATATCAAATGATCATTATCTTTGCTGTTTTTTATATTAGCTAGTAAGAATTTTGTGTGATATAACCTAGAGCAGCACCGATACATAGTTTTTTTTTATTGAGATAGCTAACTATAAACTGAGTATGTTATTTTTAGTTGGTAAAGCTGAATTTTGAAAAAAAATATTTAAAAAAAGAAAAGAAAAAAGAAGTCCAGAGTCTTAGAATTGCAGTTTTTGAATAATGAGCTTTTTCCAGAGTCCTACCTTTCGAATTTTTAATTCCATTTAATTTTGGGTCCCGTTTGGTCGGATTTGTGCACTCTTCAGGGGGTAGAAAGCAAAAATGAGAAATATTAAGTCCATTAAAACTTGGTTTCTTTTAGAAAATCATTTAAATTCAACCTAATAACACCCAACTGTCATCATTAAATAATTGGACACCCCTTGTTCTGTCTGTTTAATCACTAAGTGTCATCAGTGGCGGGAGGGGCTAAAATCAAAATCAGTCAAAATTTGAATAGTAGAGGATGGTCAAAAATATTCAAACTCTGGCCAGGGGGTCGGTGATTAAAAAGAATAAAATTAAGATGAACTTAGACTTAATAGAAGTTATTTAGACAACACTTGATGCTCGTTATTTTATCGAAAGAAATAACATCGTAATAAATCTTAATTTATTTTATAGAAAACAACGTGTAATAATGAAAGTCAATCAAGGAAATTGGATAACCATTGCATTACCGTTAGTAATGCTATCAAAGTGTTTGTTGGTCAGTACGAAATTGAAGTTCCCCGATGCAAAAACATTACTTAACAATACTGAATGTAAAACTATACCATTCTATATGAATGTTAGTGTACCCGAATGTTTAACTTTCAAGGAAAAAAACAATATGTGTCTGGGATTTTGTACATCAGCATATGTGCCTTATAAAGGTACAAAAGAATATAAATTGGACGCTTGCTCGGCGTGTAAACCCGTTAAAACTTATAAAAAGGTAATATTTCTGCAATGTTTCAGATCAAAAGCTGGGAAAAAGATTTTGTATCTAAAACCAGTGACGATAAAAAAAGTCGAGAAATGCCATTGTGGTAAATGCAGGTTAACCCGTAAGACAAAAGGATAAAATTAATAGAAAATAAAGTATGGCTAAGAAGTATGGCAAATGTAACTGGTATTAAGAACATGATCAATAGAAAGAAAGTTATCAAAACGGTAATTTATGACATAAATACAGTAAATTGAACTCTATAAATTATAAAAATGTTGAAGCAAATTTATTTCAATAAATTTATTTATTAATAAATATTCAAGAATAAAATATTCTCTAAAAAGTGTAAAATTGTAACATAAAAACGAAATTATTTCTTTGATGGCAAGTCTAAATTTTAATCTTGATATATACCATGTTAAACAATCCTATTGGTGGATTCATATAATAGTGATATCGAATATTGCTGCAAGAAAGAAAGTCCGTAATTCGAATCCGCTTGAAGATCGATTTTTTAGGGTGAAAGTAGTTTAGGTAAAAAATATAGCCAAAATTAGATGTTGTATGTTTTTTCTCGTCCAGGTTCTGAAATTGGAAAATGTTTTAAATGATATTTTTATTCTCAAGGGACTAAAATATAGCTAGTATAAGGGACACAGGAATTAACAGATAAATCAATGAAAATACGGGTAAATACTGCAATGTGATTATTACTACTGCATGCAGATAACTTTCATAATGATGATCGATTTAAATTTACCCAATCTGCTGAGATTTTGGAAAAAATCCGTCAAAAGTCAGACGAAATTCTAAAATTCTTAGATATATTTGTTAAAAATATGTATATTTCAAAGCTAAATTTTGTTAAAAAAATATTTTTGATTGATTGACACAACTTTAAATCATTGAAAAAAAATCTTGTCAATTATTTACAACATATCTTTTTAATTTGAGCAATTATGGAGTGTTGTGTATGAGGATAATTCAGTTTCTTGAAAATGCTGTGTGGTCTCTAAAAAAAAAAGACCATCCAACATTTTCTGCTACTTCCAAAATATATTCCAGTTTCTAATACTATATACTGATATTAACTATATGTTCAAACAAATATTTTAGTTGGTAGTTATTTTTGAAAAATTATTGCTTATGCTATTTAAGTTTATATTATCTTAATACAAATCTTGATCTTAAGGACGCTGATAACAAAACTAATTCTATAAAGAATGCTCGAGTTGTTGTTTATTCTGACATAACAGTCCGCCCTAAAATAAGTGATATTTTTAGAAACACCCTCAAAATTCTCACAAATTTATAAAAAGCCTGATTTCAAGTTTTTGTACAAGTTGGTGAGAACTAATGGTAAGAAAATTGACTATGGATAATTATACCGCTTACTAAAATAAAATCCCGTAGGTTTTGATTATGTGTCTCAAGCAGATCTCGTGCAGATTTCTAATATTTACGTAAAGTGGAAAACAGTTATTAATTTGGTTTATGAAAGTAAATTTTATAGTAATGGCAATTTTATGATTTTAAAATCAAAAAAAAAGCGCTTGTTTCGGGACCACGATTTCTTTAAAGATGTACGACCAGCTTATGTAGCAGCTTTACGATGTTTAAAAACAAACAATGAACTGCATAAGAACATAGAAATAGATTTGATAAGAATTTAATAGCCTTGAAAAAGAATTTAGATAATGATAAAAAAATAGTGTATTGTTATCTTATACTTATATTCATGACTAACAAGAGGATAGATACCCATAGCTCCAAGAGAAGCTGAAAAATCATAGCTCGTTCTGACAGATAAGTATTGAATCGAAAAAAAATAATGGTAAACTTTACCTTTATCTGTAAAGAAAAATATGAAAGGTTATACGATATTTTTCATAATATCTTTCAGTACAGATTTCCACACTCATTTAAAACGTCTCCAAAACACCCGCTTTGTTATTATATAGTGTTTGGTTTCTCCTTCCGTCCACTTTCTTGTCCTTGCCTATTTATGTAGTGAGCGTAGCGAGCTTTGCAGCTGGAGCTCATTTGGCAACAACGTGAAAAGTTCTCTATATTAAGGAAAATTTTTTTTGCCGAATGCGAAGATTTTTGAACCAAAATTCGGGCCTAAGTTCGTGCCTACTTTGTCTCGCCTTCCCATTTTTTATTAATAATATTTGAAAAGTAGAGAACAATTCAATCAAGGCAATATTGTTTTGCTTCCCATTTCTTTTGGATAATAATATTTGAACAGTAAAGAATTATTCCACCGAGAAAATAAGTTATACCAAATCATGACCAGATCAAATTTAATTTAAATACTATCGACAGAGAATTTTATTTAAACGTTTAACAAAAGAGTCACTAACATTCTATTTGAATGTAAACATCAAATTGTTTTAATATTTTATTCCGTGTCTTTAAACAGAGGCGGGTGTTTCGTAAACTGTAAGTTAAATTTAAATTCATTTTTAATAAAAAACAATATTGTTTTTTCACTATGTATGCGATGTACCATAAAATCATTACATCATTTATTTTTGTATAAATTATTCTTCGAATACATCAAAACCAAATCAAAAGTAGTTTCAATACTGACGAAAGAAAATTTATTTCTATTTAGCTACAGCTTTATTTTATATTAATCACTGGTAGCGTGAGAAAGTTTTTTGCTTGCTGAATTCTATTGCAGTTTTCTTCTATGATCAATTTCCATATGCCCTTTTTAACTCTGGCTTTCCAATAAGCTTGTCATGTTTTCGCAAACCTTTATATATTGATTCGTACTTTCCACGATTTGTCATTTATTCACCAAACTTCAAAACAAAAGCTAAAAAAAAATATTCAAGATGCATTTGAATAAAACGTTTTGTTATTAAAATGTTTATAGAATGTCTGCCAAGAAGTTTTAAATTACCACTTGGGAATCAAAATAATTGACAGAAATGTCGGAAATGGATATAGCTCCCACATCCATCTTTTCTTTGAAATCAGATTTTTATTTGAGCTTTTCTGACAATATTCTAACTTCAAAGATTGTTTCCGCCACTTCATCAACTCTGCCTAATATTAAATATTAATATTAAATATTAATATTAAATATTAACATTAAATATTAATATTAAATATTAATATTAAATGTTAATATTAAATATTAATATTAAATGTTATTACATAATAATATAATCATAATTTTATTGATCTGCAGTATGTCTACACTAGAAATAGTGCTTTCAATGGTGGTCTAGAAAGTGTATCGTTAAGTAAATTAACACAATTGAACTGTTCGTTTTTTAATATTAAAAAACTAAAAACAATTTGGTTTTGAATACGCTGAATCGCTGGAAACAGTACATTTTTAAT
>JAUZNK010004072.1:0-10593 GCA_035046665.1 Euphysa ruthae | reverse complement strand
TGTATAATATATATATATTAAATATAGTATTGAAATAAATTAGAAAATTCAATATATTGAGAGATTTCAAATGGAGGAAACATTAATAATCTAAACAGGATGCATAAATGATGACAACAATTTATTTTTTAGAAAATAAACAATTAAGGCATTTTTTACAAACAAGCAGGAAATAATATTTACAGATATAATTTTTGAGCTTCTAATTGTCACGTGAAACCTAAACATCAACAAGCCTCAAAGTTTTAGGGAGAAAACAGCTTTTTTTAAATTTTCCAATTATTGATTTTTCAAGTGATCCAGAAGATTTAATTAATCAGTGAATCATTTTTATTCGTTTTTAAACCTAAAATCAAAAGATTAGGGTAAGGCAACATTTTGCGTTAAATTAAAGCTATAGATTATATACAAATTAATACCTGGTACAAATGAACAGTTATTATGAGGATTCTGTACAATTCTATCGGTTTTAAATTCAAAACCAGCTCGTGTGGCAAAACCAGCACGCGGATTAGTCCAAAATGAATGTGACCGATCAAAACTCAAAGCCATTATTCCGTTTAACGATTGTTTATCTAAAGATAAAAAGATTATTTCCTAGCAAGAAAGTAGATACTTACTGTTATAACTATGATGGTGATGATGATAATACTGTTATATCTTCAGAGGTTTTTTCATATTTATAAGTTAAATAAAAATCTAAAAATAATATTAACATATCACCTATTTACATATATATGCTACATTGGATATTAATTAAAATTAATTAATTAAAATTGAAATTAATTAAATTGTTTCAACAAGATAAAAACAAATAGCAACAATAACAAAACAAAATGAACGGCATAAAAAACCAAAAACACCTATTTAATCTATTGATTTTTCATATTTTTCATGTGGGTTTACCCCAGTATATGTCAAAACGTTTTGATATTCTACTTTAAACAAAATTCATCTTTAACCACCAGCAATTCTGCATCAGATTTTGCACATTTTTTCAATTTTCTGTAATAGTAATCTTTCGGTTATGAGATCATAACTTTTAAAATGGCGTGGAGTCATTGTGGAGTCATAATTAGGTTTGGAATCTTTAAAGACAACAAAGATTTGGAGTATCCATCCACCAAATAAGATTCTCTGATAGATAATTAGAAAAGTTCTCTTAGTGTCTTAGTCACTCTTTTGGGTGTTTCTCTAAAATCCAGTGTGGTTTAATTGAATTGTGCAAACCTTTTGCAAATTTACTAACTTCAATTGGTATAATAACAATAGGATTTTTTCCATCATTAAACTCTTCTCGAACTTCTAAACGAATTATACTATTAAGAAGTATGCGATTGGCATTATAATTTGAATTTTTCGTTGCTATTTTTTTAAGAGAGCTAAATGTCCTTTCTTCCTGCTCTGTGTTTGCAGAAATTTCTGAAATTAACGTAAAAATAAGTGGTGCATGAGTCACAATTGCATGAAAATGCGTGCCATGTTACTTCTTCCTTAACATTTTTGGAGACAAAGGCTTCTTATTAACCAATGAATTTTAAAGCATAACGTTAAAAATTTTTTGGTTGTATAAACAAAGAATCTTTTCAACAGTTGTCTCACGCTCATTTAAATATAAAAATTTTTTGGATTTCAGAACTTGTTTCCAGTACCACATAAACATTGCCAGTTGCAAGTATCGATTTCTTTGTAATGCTTTTAGTTTGTTTATTGATTTATCTTTTTCATTTGGGAATTCGATTTCTTCAATTCCTGTAAGCTCTTTGCAAATATCGAGAGGTGTCATCATTGGTAGTTGTTCATCACCCAATAGTCTAAAGTAATCATGGTGCTTCTATTTCATATCCTCGTGCATTTCTAGTAGTTCAATTTTCCAACCATGAACTCTGATATCAAACTTTTTTATTGTACAATCTTCAGTTAGTACTGTTTTTATAAGCTTTTGTTGCACAATCATAGCTCCAGAAGAAATCTTTTGAGATTTCATGTGTTGGATTGACTTGGCATAGCAATTCCAATGGAACCAGGAACTTTATCTAAATTTTTTTCCTCTATAGCAGTATTTGGTTAATTATATGTCATCTTCTTCCAAGAACTTTTTACTATCTACCCTCCATTTGATGGGACATTTCCATTATGATTTACCATCTTGTACTACCTTGCTAATTCAGAGAAGTTTATATGTACTCCGTCATCATATTTTTTCACCTCTTGTAAACATCCAATTGAATTCCACACTGTACTTCTTCTTTAGCGTTTATCAATTGATACCTTATTACGTTCTTTAGCATGAAAATAACTTTCAAACCTTTCATAAAGTCTTAATCTTTCATGTTTTCAGAGCGATGTCTCCGAGCCAAACACTCTATAAAAAAAATAAATGCAAAGTTGAAAGAAAGAAATTAAAATTTTTCTACAAAGTATGGTATAAGCTCATTAAAATATCATTTTTGAAAGGAGAAATCCTTCCAAAAAAATAATTATAGCATCATTTAACTCTTTAAGTATAGTAACGTTAACCATCCTTCGTCTATTTTAGATATAAAAAAATATGAATTCAAAAATTTACTTGCATCTATTTTCAGTTACTCATCCTGAACTAGTCTTATTTATTTTATAAATTATATTAATATTTGAATAAAAATATAAATATAAAAATATTATATTATTATATTTTTATTCAAAATATTTTAAAATATAACGATGTCCACCTATCTCACTCTTGGTGCATGTTTACATTTTCTCATTTTAGTAAACATATATTTTTTTTAAGCATATCAAAATTCATGATCATGGCTGGAATATGCTTACAATTTTCAGGATCAAAATATGCTTACATTAAGCTTATATGTAATGCAACAGAAAGTTTGCAGGAAATTTTAATGTGCAAATTGCAATGGAGAAGTTCTAGTACTGCATATGTTCAAAAAACATCAAGTAAACATAAAATTGGTAAATTGTTTCCTTGTAAAGGAAACCATTATGACCATTATGCTTAGCATATGCTTATTTTTTCCTAAATTGGAAATTGGAAGCTTAATATGCTTATAAGCATTATGTTTATTAAAAAAAAAACATGTATATGTTTTAATTCAGTATATTTAATTTTATTATTAATATTTTTTACCATTTTTTTTCTACAAAAAAATACGTTCAATTGTATAGTTTAGACTAAAATGGTGTCACTCGTTTATATATAGTTCTACTACTGGGTGCCTCAATCCAAGTACTTTGGTGTTTTAATAGATTCTGATCTTTCATGGCAATTTCACATAGATGAACTTCAAAAAAAGTTAAATAGATTTAACAGTATGCTATGTAAAATATGTTACATTGTTGATAAACTGCTCTTAAAAATACCTACTCTATTGTCTCTTCTCATTTGAATTAGTGCTGTCAAATCTGGGAGCAAAGATGAAACTACCATTTCAATAAAATAATTTCAGTTCAATTAGAATCTATTCGAATTATAAACTTTCAAGCCTTTAAGTCTGATACCTAAGAATCACTTACAGAACGAAAAAATTGCGATATTTTCATCTATGGTAAAAATAGCAAATCTTATTTTTGTGCAACAAATATCTTCCATCTTCCAACTTCAATTTTGAATTCCTTTACTGAAGCTCGAATAACTCGCAAAATAAAACACAAAAGTATGGTAAGTATTCTATCATTTATCAATGCATCAGTGATTTGAATAAATCTCTCGTTTCTTTTGTAAATGAATTTGTAATTTTAAGAATTTTAACTCAAACTCTTCTCATATTTTTTGTCTCGTTTTTGTCTCATTTGTTTTATTTTATCTTTGATTTTAGTTTTTCAGCTAGAATATTCTCTTCTTTTTTTTTTTCGTCTGGTTTGTTTTTTCTTACACACTTTTTGCACAAACTGATAGGATTTTGTGAAGAACTATCAAATGTTATCACTCCTTTTGCCAGTTTTAAACAAAATAAATTTTGAAATATTAATATTAAAATTTAATTATAATAAAATTTTTTATCGTAGGATTGTTTTAGAAAATAAATTATTATTATTGTTTTAATATTTATTATTATGTATTATTTTTTTAGATGTAAAATTTAATTCATAAGGTGGTAAATTATAGCTATTATGTAAAAATAAATAATTTACTTCTATTTACTTACTTTATGTTTTTGGCTGATGTAGAATAAAGAAAGTTTATTAGGTTGATCATAAGCTAAATTAAAATAGAACAACAAACATATATTAGCCTTGTTTATGATTTATTGATACTCAATTGTATTCATGGAATAAAAAAGAGTTTTCTTACTTTATGATTCTGATTACAATAAAATAATCAGTGGTAATGAAAATCTGAAACAACAAACCTGTTAACTGATGTTTTCAAAACGAAAATTCTGAATATGTTCTTTGCATTCATAAATTATCTTCCTTTTTAGTTTTTGTTGATCACATTTTGTAGGCTTTTTCATTAACCGACTACTTACTGGAAGCATTGTAATTACATCTGAGAATGACATACCAGGGTATCGTTCACTTATCTTCATGTTGGTCTCATGTTGTCGTTGTAACATCTTTCAGGATATTTTCATTAATTTCAGTCAGGATTAGTGTAACGTTTGAAGTTTGAAGTATCCAGTCTGTTTGTCTTTTAATTTACGTTTACTTAATGTAGCTTGATTAAATACTTCAGTGCTCCTACACCCATTCATTTTATTTGTTGGAAAATCGTCTAACATGCTATCTATTTTATATCGATCAAAATGATACGTTGAGTGTTTTAATTTAAAGCTGCTATCTAAATTTACCCAAAATTTACCCAATTGTCGAAAGAAAGCTTTTGTAATATTTCATCCTTAAAATTGGACTTTCGTTTCATAAGTTTAATCGTAGCTTATTTTATGTTAGGATTTTGTTTATAGAAATTTTGAAATCTTATATTTTTAATAATTCCAGGAAAATGTATAGAAGTTTTTACCGTAATTACCGAAATGTTAGCCTACGTTATAAAATCATTTACAATCATTTAAAACTAAATTATCGCTACTGATTACATAATCCTAACAAAATTTTCGAAAACAAAAAAACAAAATTTTTCCATTTATGTAACTTGACATGAAACGATCAAATATATTTTTGAGAGTATTTATAAGCAGTTATTTTGTGCTTTAGCATTAAAATGAAGTAGCCCCAAGCAAATATAGCTGAAATGGTACGGTTGCATCTTGGGAGATTTTGCAAGCCACGATTAATAAATTAATTTACTTTTTTCTCTATATTAAAGAGAAAAAACAGATCTTTCCAACGATACCAAGAACGTAGGTTGAAATGAAATTTATGCATATAAAAAGAACAAAATATAAACGATGAAATTTGTACATTTAAATTTGTGTGTGATTTACCACAATGACCACATCGGAAATATTTTTGTGTCAGAGAACTTTTGCTACCATTTGTTTTTTATCCTTATATCTATTCCTGTGGTTATTTTTTTGTTTTCTCGATTCTTCTAACTTTCATAGCATATGTATATTTGTTTGTGGAATTGCTTTGCTTTACTTTACTTACTTCCTTACTTAGGGTCTCTGGATAAAACTTGATAACCGCCAACAGATCAAACAACTAAAACACAGGAAAGAACTTTAGCTTTCTAAAGAAGTATATACAAAATCCAAATTTTAGGTAAAATATGTGGGTATTTTGTAAAAAAAATGTACCTTCTGTGAACTGGTCAGGAAATGGTCCACAAAAAACATTGTCTTTATCATCGCTGTCTACCAATGCAAAAGACTGTGGTTTTATTGGTCCGTGGTTACAATGATATATCATAAAGTATTGCAATAACACAGTGGAATAAAGAACCCACCTCTAAAATTAAATATTTTATAAAATAACTCAGTATATAGACATGGTTGTGATTAAAATTGATATTGATAAATTAAATCCAACTCTATAAACAAACAAAATATATGCCAAAATTTCATGCTGATAAGCAAAAAAGTCAGCAAAATGGTTTCAATGGATATTTGAGATATTTATTCCTAGCATTATATATGTTCAAATAGTAACAGCCCAAGTATAGACCAAGGTAGATCTATAAATATTTCCTATTGCATTTTTAAACAGTCTTTATTTATTTATTGTAAATATCAAATTCCTCCTGTAACAGTTTTAGAAATAAGAAAATTGTTTAAGTCATGATTTTTTTAGAAAATAAAGATAGTTGTCTTCAATCTTGATAAAATAATATAATAAAAATAATAAAAAAAATGAAATAAATAATTAAAAATAATTAATCATTTAAATTTCTCAATTTTTATCAACATTCACTAATGGTAAATAGTAAAGTTTAGTATCTGTTTTTCTCTTTTGGTATAGATTAATTACCAGAGGTTAACGTGTCGTTTAATGTGTCTCTGTATTGTACAAAAGTGGTATTTATCTTCTCTTAAAGTATCACTACGACATTTACAACATAACTACATAATTAAATACACCCTTAATTTTGGCACACTTTTGGATATATTGTGTAAAGCCATGATTTTTTTTTTCTCAGCACAGCCAAAATGTGAAAATTTCAAAAAAGCATTAAGGGTGATAAGATTCACTTACTATTTTGAAAGTCAAAGAAACACTTTTAAAAAATGTATATATATTGCAAATTTACAAAAATATGAAAATTTTTGAGATCCCTTCATATACAAACTGTAAAAAAAAAAAATTTTCCTTGCTTTATTCCGTCAGTAAAGTCAATAGAAGAGGTCCTAGAAAGTTTATTAAAATTTAGTTTGCAAAAGTGAAAATGACTTTTATTGCAACAAAATTTATGATAGCTGTAAAGATGTGCTTGCCATTTAAATGTAGGTGATTCTGATAAAAATGTTGAATGGTAACTGTGGGAGAAGGTTTCTGGACCAAATGGAAAAGAATATTCTCAAAAGACATTAAAGAAAAGTGCATCAATGCTGTATGATGCTGCATGTGTAATATTACCTTCGTTTCTTTTGCATTACTTTGTAAAGCAACAAAAAAATAAAGGCTTATGAAGATCGAGATGTTCTTCAAATCGATTTTGCAGAGAATTTTTCCATACTCTGGCAGAGTGATTCTGGTTATTAGAACAAGAAGTCGATCACTGTCTTCAAATCTTTTACATAGCAACAAGACTCGTGAACCTCCACAATTATCTAAACTACATGTCTGAAATCGTTCAAACTTGTCAAAATAAAAGAATCACTCTACACAACAGCCATCTAAGGTTAGATACCACTTTACTTTACTTATTAGCCTAAGCAGTATTGGAGCTAGAATTTTGAATATATATATATATATATATATATGTATGAGTTCCTCAGGGCATCTACTTTAAGGATTAAAATGGTTTTTAGACTAACTAACTGACAATCAACCTGCAGATGCATTTTACTGGGGTAGGTCACCATTTTTGTTATAAAAAAACGGGGAATATTCAATATTTAAATATAGAATTTTTTGCTTGCAAATAACTGTTTTTTGCAATTTAAAATACATAAATAGACGTATACAAGGCTGTAAAAAGATTTATCTTTTAAAAAAATATTTCAAAATAATTTTCGAAATTTAAGGACCAGAAATTCACAAATTTACACACCAATTTAGCAAAATCATAAAATTAGATTTTTGTACTGTATTATTGTTTTAAGTTATAACCTGTAACTGATTGTAAAGAGAGAAGGTAACCCTGTTTCCAAGGTCAAAAAACTTAATTTTAGCTATTATGCTAATTTAGTATTTGCGAAGTTGTGAGGGGGGTTAAAAATAAAAATTTCCAAAACTAAAATTTTTTATATTTTATCAACGTATTTTTTATTGTAATTCCATTTAAAAGCAATCATTATATATCTCCTTTTCCACTGTTTGAACCATCACTCCCATACCCTTCTTCATTTTCACTTTCCTCTTTATCGCAAATTTACAAATCATTGAAGTTGCTTGGTAAACTTCATCAACCCAATGAATATCTGCACTTGTTGCTCAACCAT
This sequence comes from Euphysa ruthae, assembly GCA_035046665.1. Classification (NCBI taxonomy): domain Eukaryota; kingdom Metazoa; phylum Cnidaria; class Hydrozoa; order Anthoathecata; family Corymorphidae; genus Euphysa; species Euphysa ruthae. The sequence goes on along the minus strand of JAUZNK010004072.1, from coordinate 2,590 downwards.
GATGTGCAAAGTTTGGTAGCAAAGCCATACTTACTGAAGAAAATTTCCATAACTTTGATATATATTTTGCTTGTTTTATGTGTAATAACAATGACAATTGACATGGTGGTAAGTTTGATTAGTCAATAAGGACATTCTTTGCTGTGTGCTTTTTAATAAATATCTGAAACCTTTCATCATAAATGTTCTGTAACTTAGAGGAATAGAGTTTACAAACATATTCTTCTATAACAATTTTTGTATCGCATGGTAAATACCATTTTTCTCCTAAGTTTGTATCAATTTTGATGAATTGTTTACATTTGATTGTTGTATGCCAACACATTAATTTTCCTATTCAAAAAAAGGTCAAGACATAATCATTCCCAGTGATTGCATGGAACTCAATCAATACTTGTTATAGGTTTACTGATAGATTAATATCATTAAGCCTAATTTATTTGCTTAAAATATATATATATATCATAGGAGCTTTATTATTTAGTTTTTTATAATAAAGAATTAACTTTAGGTTCATACATAAATTATATTTAAACAACTTAATATAGAATGATCAACAAATATTTAGTATGCTTTAAATTCTTGTTTCTGTGTTATCTGATTATATAAGTTTTTATTCTAATCAGCTGCTTTTGCATTTTTACTAACTGTCTGTTCACCTCATTGATCAGTTGCAGTTTCCAAGCAATGATCATCCTGAGCTTGTATGGAAAGTGCCTTCTCTTTAAAAAAAATGGTTCATACCAGAACACGCTTGATCAATATTGCGCATCATTTTGAGATAGTATGACCCATATCTAAATGAACAAAATAATATCTAAATTTTTCTCAAACATAATTAATGGTAATATTAATAACAATTTTAATATTTAAGAATCAACATATGTTTAAATATTGAAATAGTTCCAAAATATAACTTCTTACATAACCAATCTTTTTAAACCTATCACAAATATGAAACTGTTATGAAGGGAAAACTATATCTTTTAGTGTTCTGTGTTTTCAAACAGTATTATTTACATCTCGTAGTGTAAATTGATAAATGAGAAGTATATCAGAAGGAACTTTTTTCAACAGCAAAGTAGTATGCCAATATCATTTTCCTGTATAGCTATGTGAGCAATTATTTGGTAATGCATAATATCCGTGTAGAGAAGACAGAACTGTGCAATTTTCCAATTAGATCCATTGCGAACAAGATCTTTATAATTTTTGTATTTGATAAGTAGCTGTTTGATTACTTTGAATAACTCTTCATTTACATCATCGCTGTTCTGTTCAACTGAAAGTTATAGCAATTTGTCTAGAATGGTTGGTTTTGTGTCTCGAAGAAACCATGTAAGAAGAAGCGGTTCTAGTGTTGCTAATAACACGTAGTGAATGCTCCAGCATCTGTTATAACATGATGCGGCTAGCACTCCCCAAACACTTCCAGTCATGCAAACTCCTGATTGAAAGATGCAGGTGCATGCTTAATTACTTAAAAAGCATATATTGGTGCTCCAGTGTCAAGAATGTTGAAATAAGCCATTTTGGATTCTTCAGAAAGATTGCAATATAATAGATAGCTACATTTCTATAGTTTTCTGTATTATAGATAAAGTGGTTGCTGATCTTACTTGCAGTTTCCATCCATTGAATATTGGTATACTCTGCTGGTATGAATTGTTCTTTCTTAAAAACATCCAAACAAAATATATTCTATAAAATTTTGTTGCATCTACTTCTTCAGGACAAACAAGAAACATGGCTGGTTGGTTGGTTCACTTCTTTATTAATTAAAATAGAATCAACAATGACATCTTCTGTAAATACTTTTGACATTTCCTGCATTGCAATCAAACTTCATAATCACTTTTAAAACAACCAATTGACATTTCATGGAATGAAACTAAATGTGTAGTATGATTTGGACCTTCCCCAATTCGCCTATCCATTAAAACATCGAATTTGTCTATCTAAAAATGGGTGAACACTGTACTCCAGAGACTGGCGCTGTAATGATAAAGTGCTCCCTTCTTTGCTTAGTAAAAATTTTATTTCTGCATTAGATGTTAAAATATCCAAAAGAAAACTGTAGTTCATACAATGGCCAAACTATTGCACTAAATCAACAACTTTACTTGATCCAATTAAATTATGTAGGCTCATTGCTAGTCAGTATTGCTTTAACTGGAACATCATGTCTTTTGTTATGGCATAAACAATACCTTGAGGGAAAGATGTAACAAGTCATGACACACTAATACTTCTTAATGTCAAATAATGAGAGGTTTTTAATAGACTTTCAGGTATACAGTTTATGAGGTGTGAACTGTGCTTTAATTCTTTAGTGGTGGGAGACTAGTTTGGTTGAAAGTATAACTGAAATAAAATGCTCCCTACCATTTTATCAAGATTAAAGATGGTCACCATGAACATTTGGATTAATAATAAGCGAAATTTTTGCAGTTTGATCAGAATGCAAGCTATCATTACCAATTTCTAAACTCATCGCTTTTGCTGTCTGGATTTTGTCAATGTTAATATCAGAAAAATTATTGATATTACTGCAAGCTGATTATCCACTATAATGCGCAATATATGTTAA
>JAUZNK010004071.1:0-10594 GCA_035046665.1 Euphysa ruthae | reverse complement strand
AAAAAAAAAAAAAAAAAAAAAAAAAAAACAGAAGACAATTTTATAGACAGAGTTTATAAGAGGGCGCTAAGTACAATATACATATTGCTTTATATCTTGATGAATTGTTATTCATTGAAAACAGTTGTAGTGCACGCACAAGACATTTATATTTGAGTTGCTGATGAATGAAATTTATATGTGAAACAATCAGACGAAACTAATTCAAGATATATTCTCTTTGAAATACGTACCTTATAGCAGTACTTTTGTATTATTTTGTATTAAGTACTTTCGTAATTGTCTAATCTAAAAAACTAAATCACCACCAGTATAAAAATCGGTTGCGGATCTATGCAAATCTGACATATGTAACATTTAAAACATTACGTAATTCATTACGCAATATAATATTTTGATTTCGACTTTTGACGATTTGCAAAGATCACCAACCGTAGCGAATGCAATGTTCTAAAAATTGCGCAGATTTCCATGCTGAGCTGGCACTTTAGAATTTATTTGTTACTATGGTTATATAATCTTATAATTGCCAATAACAGACACTTATTTTTATTTAATGGTTGAAATCTCGGTGGAGATAGAGTGGATTTACACGCGATGATTTTGAATAATACAAATATTGTAATCAAGCGTGGCTGTTGTGTATTTGCGGGTTGTCGCTCATCCTGAAGAAAATCTTGAAGCGGTTTTAAATGTTTTTATACCTTTATTTATTAACATGCTTCCCAAAAGAGTGTCTAAAATTTACGGCGCAACAAATACGGATTTATGCACACTTAAAAAAAATTATTTCTAAAAAACGTCATTACCAAGCCTATAACTCGCTGCTTTACGTATTTTATACAAGCAAAATGTGTATTTAACGTTTTAAATGTTTGAATCGGTTCTTCAAACGTCTGGTCGAAGAAAGGACAGGTTTTATACGTTCAAAAAAAGTCTTATACCTACCGGAGTATTTAAAAAAAAATGTGGGTAAGCACTACATGTAAATTAGACATGTTTAGTGAGAACAATCTTTTGAAAGAAAACGGCATTTGAATATGAATCATACTAAGACTTTTCTCGCAAAAGATAGAAATTTATTACCCATTATTGCACCCATTATTTCACTAAGGATACGAATAGGAGTTATTTGCATGAACGATGTTAGGCAGTATTTCTTAAAAGACGTTTCATCCATCATGTATTGTACACAAAGAGGTTCGGAGAGAATAATTTTACATTGCTCAAAAAAAGAAATAAAAAGGGTATCTATAATCAAGCATTTATGAAATAAAAAACTAAAAAAGTAGCAAATAAGTCAAATGGTAAGAAACCTTATTTGCGATTCACTTTAGGCGCTGAGTCATTTGCTTAAACAAAGTAGAAGAACAAAAAGCTGCGATGTCGATAATTCGGTGATGGCTATATTAAACGGCTTCTTGTTTCATAAATAATCATTTTTTAGTTACTATAATTCTTGATTATAAAGTTATTAATTCTAATGTCAAAATAAAAACTTAATTTTGAAATCCTGTATCTACCTAAATTTCATTTTTAGGACTACTGAGGCATCCGTAGGCTTCGATACACTCGAACGAAATAGCAGAAAAATCCTAGGTTGATGCTACTTTAATAAGCAAAGTTTAAATAAAAGATTTCAATACCACATGACCGCAACAATCGATTTTCAGATGATGTGAAAGTTTCAAATGCGACAGTAAATCAAAATTCTGAACAAGCACTTCTCGAAATGGGACAGCATCTGTTTGAAAAAAATGATCTCTAGAATAGTCCAGCAAAAGAGAGAAATAAGTGCTGCAGATTCGCTTTAGAAACTATACTGTATATAAATATATATTATATATAAAATTTGTCGTTACTGCTGGTTTTTAAGTGATCGGTTAGTATTGATATTTGGATGGTTACTACTGGTGTTTTTATTGCTGCTACTGCTGCTTTTATGGTTAATCCCGGTGTTTCTATTTCTATTACGGGTTTGCAAAATCACAAAGTAAAAAATAAAAACGATACTAGTCTCAGCTCTTGCAGAAAAAGTAAAAAGCGGACATCAAATTCTCCACTTATATACACGATTATTTCGTGTAAAATATATAAATCGTTGACTGATATCTAAAAATCTTTCAGCATTTTTTAGACTTTTTCTAAAAACGTTGTTAATCATAACTTCATCCTAAAAATGATGTTTTATTAAATTTAATTGCTCCCGTTCTTTTTGAAGGGAAAATACATGTTGTCTAAAATTACCTGTTGAAACATTGTTAAAAAATTTTCTGGGAAAAATGGTGCACTTAAAGAAACGTAATGAACCAGGCAAAAATCAATTATAACCACCCAAGCACAGTAGAAACCACCCAGATATCAGTAAAACCAGCTGTAAAAGAGCACACTACCATGAATTTTTCGTTATTTTTGAATTGCATAATTTTTAAATACGAATTTAAAAGATTTTTTTTCAAAGTTTCGCTGTTAAAATTTACGAGGTGTTCGTTCAACCAAACAACTTCATTTTCACTATCGTCTTTTTTAGGGTGAAAAAATCTCTAATGCTTTTTTTTTCAGCATCAAATATATTTTAGGTCACTAGTGGATATTTTTTGCCCTGGAGAGCCTGGATTAAAATGCGAAGTAATTAGAGTTCTAACATAAACTATTACTTGTTTATAAGTTAATTTTATATAGAATTTAATGATTAGTTTTATACTATTTTTTCGTTCACGGCTAAGAAGTCGAAATTTTAAAACTTGGAATATTTTTAATGAAACAAAGCGAAAGGTATATCTGAATGATTTTTATGGCAAACTAAAACGAAGTTAAGATTTTAATTTAAAGTCAATTAAGTCGCTTATGATCTTATAATTTATGTTATAGTTAAATGGAAATCTTTTTTCGCAAAATGTTTGGAAGAATTTACTTATTTAGTCCAAAAATGATTCATGTGATATTACACCAAAAATTTATTTTAAAACTTCAGATGTTTCAAAAGAAAAAGCGGTCAATGGTAAAGCAAGAAAAATTCGATCAACAAGATTGGAATTTATATTACTTCTGGCGCAAACTAATCTCTGGCATCAGTACCAGATAAAATAAAGAAAAAATAAATAGTGTGATATAATCTATAAAAAATAAGAATCGTATTTATATTGCAATTAATAATAAATTTATAAGGATTGGAAAATATATCCTATGATAATACAGCTCTCCATTCGTAAATACAGTAGTTTTTTATTATTCCAATATCAAAACATTTTACTTTTTTACATATCCAAACTTCACCGTCACCACTCCTAAACATGTAATTTCCATTTGGATTTAATGGACCACATCTATGATCATTGTTGCATTTAACCGGATCAAATGCTGACAAAATGGCAACACCCGCAATCACAAATAAATATTGAGTACGCATAATAATAGCGGTATTTTTCTATTCTTTTTGGCGTTTATTAATAATTATTTTGACGACTATATTTATACTAAGACGGAGAGAAATAAATTTCGTCCAATATTTAAGCTTTATATTTATTTCTAAATTGGTCAATCTATATAAGATATTCGAATTTCTTCATTAGTATGTTTGTACATACTGAATAAAACATGATAGAATCAATAAATACACAACTATTTTTCATAGTTTATTGCTAAATAAAAATGTTCCTTCCGTATGAAATTCTTTTCACGAGCTATATTAGTGTATTTATTTGTGAAATCTATATAATTAAAGTAAGTTTACTTTATGCGCGACATTTCCTCCTATTCTTTTTAAATTATGTACAGTACCACTTTAAGAAATACGTCATTAAATATAAAATATACCTTAGGGAAGAACTGCCAAAGAAAAAATGTGATAGCATACCATCCCTCGTAATACACAAATAAGAAAACACAATTAAAGAGAATCAATCATCTATGCAAATTGGTCAGAAGGCGGAACCCAAAACAAAAATTTGCTTTGCTTATTTTGCCTCTATACTCTAACAGTTCTTTTGTGACTATATTTGACCTAATCCATGAGTGCACCACTTACTCTAGGCATTTTATAATCGTTATTGGTGGATCTTGCGTGGATTGAGGAGTGCGACATCGAGTCGGGAAATAAAATTTGCAATCCAAAGGAGAAGTGTCAGCGTTAAAATTTGAGCCATACCTGACTTTAATAATACGTTAATAAATGGATGAAGCATCTCATTTATTTCGAAAATTTTTATCTTACAGTCAAACTGGTCTTATCGGTGAGCCTATTAATAGCCACTGATAGATTATACGGTCCTTCTTATTATCAAATGGAACGAATATCTGTGCAATCAAACCTATCCTTTAGAGTCATCCTACTTAAAGCCAATATGTTTATATGCAATGATCTTTTTTATAGTAAATTGATCTTATACTGTAACCATTCTTATTGTCAAACAAATTGCACGCATTTCTAAAGCTAAATTAAAAATTATTATTCAACATCGTGACCCCCGTTTAATTAAAACACGGTGATACCTCTAATAGTCAAGTTGATACAATATTGTGATCTTTCTTATAGTAAACTGAATCTAACTTACAGCCAAGTTGATTAAATTGGTTGAAATTTCCTACACTCAAAACAAAGAATTACTTAACCCTGTTTAATCTGGGGGGACGCTCAAAGAGCCCAAACCACCAGAAATAAAGTGTCATATAACCAAGTTTTGTCATAGAGGGATATTATGACTATTTTTTCATCGTTGTCACAATGAAAAAAATTTATAAGAAATAAAAGCGGTTTGCGGCACTATTGGCGGATTTGTTGTGATGATCTGAAAAATCCCAAAAAATTTACTAAATTTTTGACCATAAACCGTTCTCTTTGGTAGGAAATGTTGAAATTATTTTTATCTTAATTATTTATAATATTAAATTTATCATCAAACACATCCAAAATGGTGGATTAGGTTAGCAAAACCCAAAAATGCTATGGTATTAGTCTGAGAGAAAATTTGGAAGACATTTTTATCCATTTGTTTGACAATCACACTGGCGATACGATAAATCATATTCTAAGATATGGAGACAAAACACCAAATACCAATTTAAAATTTTCACTTTTGATTTTTGGTGATGAATCAACATAAGGTGATCGATGGCAGACAGACCGATTCACAGCGATGCGAGAACTTTTTGAGTCTTTCAAAAATGAATTTGTTACGTGTTGAGCAGCTGGAGACTACTTGTCATTAGATGAAATTTATTACCCCATGCAGACACCAATTAGCTTAAAACAATACAATCCAAATAAACTGCATATTATCTTCTATTATTCAAGTCAATAAATGATGCCCATTAACCCCAGACATTTGTTTCTTCACCGTACGCTGGGAACCATGTAGAATTAGAAGGAGAATATTACATACGGGGAAGGGAGAATTTTTTTAAGAATTTAGTCGAGCTGTTGAAATGGCAGAAAATCTGAAAAGACGCAACACATTTGATAGGTTGTACACATCTTTGTCATTCGAACTTTGGCTTAGCAACAAGCCGATCTCTAGTATTGGAACAATGCAGATAAACCGATCACCAGTATTTGAACGACACTGATAAAGCGTTCACCAGTATTGGAACAATGCAGATAAACAGGAAAGGAGTATCAACATAGTTGAAAGATGTGAGAAATCGTGAATCTACTGAAATTTTCTGGAAAATAGATGGTCCATTTTCGTTGTCATCATAATGCCGTCAAAACTTGCAGCGGCAAGGAGAATGTGAAAGATAAAAGCTATTCTTTGGCAAACGAAAGAAGATAAGCGCGGAAAAAACCGGGTTATACAAGTTATATGACTTTACCAAAGGTGGAACCGACATTGTTGACCAACGTATGGGATTTGACACGTATAAAATAAAATCACATAAATTTAAAATGGTGTTTGCCTATATTATTGATGGCACGTGTGTACTCCAACACCATTTATTCAATAAACAAAAGAGTTGATCCATGCAAAAATAGTTCGTTCTAATATGGATATGACCTCGTGACAGAATTAATCGAGCTTATATTCAGAAACGAAACCCAAATAAACTTCAATGAGAGATAAAAAATAAGATGGAGCTCGTCGTTAATAAGATGTTTAAGCGTAAAAATAATGTGTTCATGATGGGTGTTTTTGCTAACTATAACAGTAAATAGGTCAATATTGTAACAAAAAACATGGTTTGAGTAAAATAACGCAATAAGTTAAATCCCCCCGGATTTTTGAAGGTCAAAAAAGTGTGTTTTAAATAGGGTTAAAATAATAAAATTTTCAGCGAGTGAAAGAGAGAGTGAGTCAGTAAAAGAGGGTGTGAGTTTGTGAATTTTTATATGATTTCCTTGCACAAATAATTGTTCAAATTATATCAATATAGACAGTCATTTTCTCAAAATATTCCTGCAGCACAAAACGGAGAATTCATCCTTATTCATTCATATTCCAGAATTTTTCAACTCATGAATATTTCCTTCTAAACGCACTTCACGATAACCTTTAATATAACCTCTTCGATAAACGCTCATCATTTTCCTGGCAAACGTTATTGAGTGATCGAAAGACCACCTTATTAACGATTTTTCTGGTAAAAATGACAGTAATTCACTCATAAGTGACCATTTAAAGTCTTTAAAAGATGAAATTATTATAAAAAATAATCTGACATCTCTAACTTACAAAAAAATCCAAAACGTCCTTAGTCCTAATAGTAATAACAAAGTTAATAAATAATTAATAACGCCAATCAAAGCAATGATTCATTATCTAATAGTGCAATTAGCGACACCAATTTTATTCAATAAAGAAAACGTTACAGTAATCACCAGAACAGCAAAAAGAGAAACCTGATTAGAAATAATAACAACCAACATAAGGAATTTAAAAACGTTTCACATATAATAAATACAAGAAATCGATACACTGCACTAAGCCAGACGGAAAAAATGCCTCTCTGGGGCCTGGTGGTCAAAATTATTCTTAAGTAGCCAGGTCATCACCTTATCGTGTTACTCTTGTCAGTAACACAAAGAAAATAAAAATTATATTTTCTGATAGTATGGCACGGAGAAAAATTCACCGTGATTTCAGAAACTCACAAAGCCGTCAGTCGTTTATTACATCGTTTTCTGGTGCCAGAAGTAGATCCTTCAAAAGCTATGTCAAACCAACCCTAATCGAGTGTCAGCATGACATAGCAATGATACATGCTGGGATAACAGATCTTTCACCACCGTCAAATATCACGTCACTAAATGATTCAGAAATCGCAAGCAATATCATCGATGCTGCATTAAAATGTAAAGAGAGGTGTTTATAAGGTAGTTGTTTCCGGAATAATTTCGCGTGGATCTCCAGAAGTAGATGAGAGAAAAAGTGTCAACTGGATGCCTACCGAGTTGTGCAGGTAACATAACATTATTTATTTGGATAATTCTAATATCCAGCAAAATATTCTTCGGAGAGACAGTACTCAGCTTTCAAATAGCGATTTGAAAGTGTTTGAGCCAAATTTATTAGATTATGCTTCTGTAAGTTGACTAAATTTATCTGCTTCTAATAGTAAAAATTTATGTTATTTCGAATAAGAATATACCCATTAATGCCAGCAAAAAGTTAGCAGAGCAACCAGCTCGATGAAGACAAATTACCCAGACTATGTAGTTTACCAGAATACCTTTATATAATAAAAGCTTTACCTGTAAAAACCTACAATATGGCAACAGGAAATGTTTATTAATACTTTAACAAATAATGGAAGAGATCGAAAATTAGGTACTAACAACAGGATATCAAATTATGAACTGATAAATATGTACAGACTATAGTATACGATAAGGTTTATAACATTATATTTATTTTAATCCTTACAAACTATGGTATACCCATAAGGTTTAGAACATTTTTTTTAAGACACTCAAGCGAGTTTCATGACTGACGGTAATCTTTTTGATTCTTTGTTCGATCAGTAGCGAAAGTCTAAAAGTTGATTCATTAGGTGCTTATATATTGTATATATCTATTCGTTGTTTCATGATCTTAAGTTTTCTGAGCGTCCTAGCAGTCGCTTTTTACGACGGTACAGGGATGATATTGACTTTTCTTACGAAATTTATCTAATACCATGAAAGAGGTCAAACAAATGCGCACGCACGAAGAAAACTATTTTGGATTCATTACTAACAAAATATCAATACGCATCAAGTTATTATTGACGCCGAGTTTAGTACTATGAGAGCTAAAATCAGCAAAGAATTGCTCAATGCATTTTTTACGTTAAGCATTACTATTAGCTAGGGTAAAGTAGTTGCTTAAAGAGTAAATTTGCAGTTTCTGCTCTGGATGCAATTGATAAAAATAATGGTGTTTATGTTCCAACTTTAATATCGCCACATGAACATATTTTTTTGCAATAGATAATACTGACTAACAGATTGATCCTGTAAATGGCAAAAATCAATTGCACGGGAAAGCTATTGCAATTCTCCAGCAAAATAACCACGATTACAAACATGACAAGTAACAAGAAACGGTAAGCCAGATAAACGTATCAAACCAGTATAATATTACGTATTGTAAACCTCTCAGAAAAAAACGAAACTTTCATTGATTACACGAAATTAATTTCTCATGAAACTATAACTGAATATAAAAACATTGATACTACTTAATGTTGGTTGAAGTCGTTGTGTGATTCAATGACACATTATGTGCTTATGTGGGCAGTATACAATTCGCTGATTTGAAATTAACAAACATTTTTGGTGTTTTACCAATGATCTCAGGCAGCCCCACTAACTGGTCAAATCTATATTCGCTCCTCAAAGTCTCTGAGAAGATTGCAAATTTATTTCCCCTGAGCAAAACCATAATCACGTATGACTTGCAGTTGTATTCAAATGTAAATGTATTCAACTTCAGTCAAATCAAAAAATAAGCAATAATTTTGTTTTTCGAATGGGTCAACTCCATACATTTACAGCGTTAAAAATAGCTGGAAAGTTTATCGATGTAAGTGGATTGGATCAAGGCTTTGTTGATGCTGGAACCTATGGAGCTACAACCCTGGCACAGAAAAAGGACTAAAAGCACTTAGCTCTTTACCTTACTTTGTATAGAAAGAACACAAAATTTACTGATTGTATTCCTCTGATTAAAAAGGATCTTGGTGACAGAATTGTACGATATATTATGTCTCTCGACAATCATCGAAAGGAAGAAAAACATATTCTCCCAAAAAACACCGATACCACTAAAAACCTATTAAAATCATTAAACTTTGACGCCCTCCGCAATCCTTCTGATAATAGTTTGACAAATCAACAAAAGCTCCTGCGTAATTATACGGTCTTGTTTGAGGGAACATTATTATTTAAACAAGTGCTTTTTTTTCATACGCATAATAGAACGATCAAATCCAGAAATATCGCAGTTCATTGAGAGCAGAATGATTTCCAAAAACACTTATGTCAGTAAAATATAAGTAATGCAATGTTTTAAAAGGTCGCGATACAGACTAAAGCATGTTTTTAAACCTCGACAACGAAATAACATTGCCAAACTAAATGCTTATAAAGAAAAGTCTCTATTAATTAATGGTAATGTAAGTTTTAACAGCCCAAATTACCAATGAAGCAAAACTTTTTTCTTGATTAGCAATTACACTATAAGCCTTTGTCCAATGTAAAGGTGTTAGCTAAATAAGCACCAAATTATACTTTTGTTCTTCTTTCTCAGTTGATCATGCGTTACTTTCCAAATTATCTTTCATTACATTCAGATGATTTTTCTAATAAGAATTTGAATTTAAAAAAATGTAATGATAAATAAAATATGTCATCGTAAATAACCTTTCTCTCTATTAACTAAATATATTAGCGATTCTCCTCATTCTTTAAGGGATTATTTACCCTCCTATCAGCTTATATACCTCAAAATGGTGGTTCAAAACTTCTTCACAGTGAATTTTGAAAACGCTATAGACACCTCCATTCAATGGATTAACCTGAGCGAAGAAAACACGTCGGATACGATTATGGAGCAGAGCCATGCTACACCTATAAAAAAAACAACAAATAGAGTTCCCGTTTGGGATAAATTTTAGATATAGAATTAAAATAGATTTCTGCTATGTATGTATGTAAGTGTAAATATAAGTGTAGATGTAAGTGTAAATGTAAGTGTAATGTGTGTGTAATGTAAATGTAATGCGTGTAATGTAAATGTAATGTGCGTAATGTAAATGTAATGTGCGTAATGTTTGTAATGTAAATGTAATGTGTGTAATGTAAATTTAATGTGTGTAATGTAAATGTAATATCAAGGTTCGACAACCTGTACATATGTACATAAAAAAACTCGTAGTTGGAATTTTTTATTGCGAACAATATGGTATATTTCAATCTTTAACTTTTGTACGTTTTAAGTCGCAAACCTCTAACTTAACTTTATTTACGCTAGTTCACCAACTGTGAGATTAATGGTAGACTCCCCATGAGAGTTTAATTTTTTATGAAAAAAATTAAACAAAAAATTCTTAGATGCTTATTTATTTAATATCAATTTTTTGTCCATAAAATGTGAAGATGAAAGGTAAGTCATATATA
>JAUZNK010004070.1:0-10595 GCA_035046665.1 Euphysa ruthae | reverse complement strand
AAAACACCACTTTGAATGTTTTTTTTTTTTTTTTTTTTTTTTTTGTTTTCACATTAGTTTTGTTGATGTTTTTTTGTAAATTTTAAATTGCTTTTTCAATAATAGCTAATTTTGAAAATCACAATAATTTTTCATTTAATATGATAAAATCATGTTATTATTTCAAAATGTAGAAAAAAATAACATAACAAAAAGAGAGGGAGTTAAATGAGAGGGGGTTAAATGAGAGGGAGTTACAATTCGTTTTGAATTTGAATTTGCTATAATAAGAATGCATCATCCTGGTCTATGTAAGCATAATTTTACATCATCCAAAACATTTTCTATTCAGCCAATATTTTTTAGAAACTTGGACTGTTTGGTCAGAATGTAATGCTACGTGTGGGAATGGAACACAATTTAGAACACGAAACTGTTCATGGTGTGCTAAAAGAAATGTTTCAAGAGTTTGTGACAGTGGGGTTCAGTGTGCAACAACTGCAGCACCATCAAAACCTATAAGACCACCATATACTGGTGAGGATTGGAAATTTAACCTCATGACAAAATTCTTTTTGTGCGGTTTTAATAAAAAAAAAATTTTTTTTAAATCATATAACCGCTCTCAATTGATAAAAAATCTCAATTGATAGAGATTCTGTTATTCTAGCCAAGACTCTCAATGTTTTGCAAATGATTGGTGTGCATTGAGTTCAACTTTTAAAGCAATTCCATATAAGTGAGACATTAATGCAAAAAACTTAATTGTAATATTTCACCAATATTCTTTGATTTTCACCACAACCTTTAAGTTAAAGTAAAAATGATATATGGTGACTTACCCTTGCTACTATGTGTACAAGGTCATGGTATACCTACCCTGTCTGCTTTTGCTGCAGGATCGATTTTTTAAGATATGTCTAATAAACTGATTTGTTATTGGATATTCCATTGTTTTCTTTCTTAGTTAAAATAGCTAATCACACATGTATGTTTGTAAAAATATTTCTTTCCCGTTAATGCATTTACTAAAGATCAAGTAATTACTGTGGTTTTTGCTTATGGAGATCTTTGCTTGGAACACAAACTGAACTTACTGCTTAGTTATTAGACATAATAATAAATCCTGACCTACAAAACAAGATAGTGTGTTTTTCATTTTGAACTGTGCCCCCACCCTCAAGTTCTTCAGAACTTGTGCGTTAAGAAATTAAACATGGTAATCATCTTGTTGGGTTTTTATGTATCAAGGTTATATTGCAACAGATTGGAGGTTGTGGTATATGCAGTAATAGAAGAGCCTTTGAGTCTTAACTCATTTGTACAGTAAGTGTGTCTAAGGCCTTATGCCCTTTTAATATAACCAACCTACTTTGACATGACAGTACAGTAAATGATGCAATGCAATCAGAGACACTGTCAAGATATTTTTTAGATTCTTTTGTATTATGTGCCAGCTTGGTCTAATAGGTTTCAGCTTGGTAATAGGGTTTTATGTGTCATCTTGTTGTGTACATAAAAGCACATAGGTTTTCTTTTTTAATTAATTTCACATTGTTTTCTTTGGGAAGAAGGAAGACTTTTATCCACATTTACTTGAAACATCCAGCCAATTTTTAACAAAATAATGGAAATACAAGGGGTAAGCATGTTATGGAATACTAATAATATAGAAAATTTGGACCAAAGGTTTCCACTGTATGCCGGAGGTCTTCCTCTGTCATGGCTGTGCAGTGAACTAACTGATGACTGCTAGTTCAGCCATTGCTATATTTGTAAAGATGAAGCACTGTTCCAGTATGTCTCCTACATCAAAAAAATTAGGACCTAGATGATAAAAAGAAATGAAAAACATTTGATAAAGGTTTTGGTAAGCTTTGACACTAAAGAATTGTACATACGGTCTGATGGTCCATCAAGCCAATTCAATCAATCGTTACATGACCTCAGTCTTGCTAGAATTTGAATCTAGATTTGGTTTTAAGATAATCTGGAATTTTTTTGCCACCTCCCATGGGAAAAGGAAATGCAGCTGGAGGGATTATTAAGCCACAAGCCAACATAATATTGTTATAGCGCCAGTGAATGATGCTTCTTTAATTGTAACTGGAAACCACAAAATCAGTCAATGTATATTTCAAACCAGCGACACAAATAGCTGAGAAAATGAAAGAATTTAAGCCTTTTTTGTCAGTGCACCATCTTTTCCTGGTATTTCAACAGCCCATGAGTTATCAGTAACCACTAATATGAGGGTTTTAATGAAAGCCTATTCAAATGCACCATCATAAATGAGTTATGAAATTGATCCTACTATATATTCTTCATAAATCAAAATTTGTGGTCTTTTTAGTTAAATCTTTCCCTTCTAATTCATTGCCTGATATCTTGGAAATTTGTGAAACAAATCTTGATCCTTCTATAAGTGTGTCTGATGTTATTGCTCCTGGTTACTTTCCTTCATGGAGGACATTGGAGAGTATATATTGAGCCAAATATCAACCTGTTCAGAGTCTCATTTTTTTTTGTTATGCAGCTCAAGTATGCCAAATAATTTTAGGAATAAAGGCAAGTTTTTTATTTTTTGTTGTAATTTCTTATTTTTTTTTATTTCTGTTTGAAGTTAGAGCATTATGAGAAGTGTCTTTGACCCATGTCACAACACTTCAATTCCACAAAAATTATTTTTTTTTTTGTGAGATAAAAAGAGAAAAATTATGATTTGTTCCACAAATTAATTTTATTTATTTTCTATCGTTTTTTGGGACTTTATGAGGCATTCAAAAAAACGCAAAATTTTCTTTGCAGTTACATGTATTATCTTACCAAAATTTTGAAAAATGATTTCTCCATATTTTGATTATTTATCAAAGTGAAGTCCTGTTTAAGCTTTCGCCTATCAATAGCCTTCATAGAATGGCTTGTTAAACCTAATAAAATTTCACTATTATAACACTTAAACAAGTATTAATACATGTTATACAGCTGCTTCCGCATTGTAGTTATTTAGTTATTTTATTTAATTTTGATTCATGATAGTTTGAATAATGGACATTTAAGCAACAAACAATATTTTGAATTATATAAATGTGCTTTTCAAATACATGTTAACTTTGACCTGTGAATGGATGATAAACTATATTCTCAATATCCTCGGATTCAACCTATGACTTCAATCTTGTCTATTTTTTTTCTTTCTTTTTTTTTTTAAACAATTTTTTGTAAATTTCGTAAATCTTTTCTTTCTGCTAGGCCTAATTTTGTCCTTAATAGCAACCTCAACATCAATTTTTTTCTTTTTTTATTATTCATAAAGTTTGTGAAGCATTGAAAGCCTTTTTTTTTTTGGCTTTAGTTTTCGATAAAGACTAAGGTTTTAAAATTAATTCCTAATTTTTCTTTAGGGAGATGCTTATTAGTAGACGAAGCTGCCATTATGAATAATACTTGCATTGTTGAAATTCCTTTGTTGTACCATAATTATGCAATCTCATTTGACTTAAAGCCAAATAGTTTTGATGATGGGTTTCACAATGTTATTCATACTACAATTGGTGAGGATTATGGTCGTTATGGTGATAGAAGCCCTGGTGTATGGTTTCAAAATGATTCTAGCGGAGAACTCCTGATTTGTGCACCAATAAATTCAAACATAAATTCGTGCCATAAAACAATTCCTTTAACACTGCTGGAGTGGTCACACATAAAAATAAGCCAAATTAACATTTCAAACAATGTTTACCGATTCACCATTGAGATCAATGGAGAGACTGCATACAAAATACAAAATCATAATGCTTCCAGTTTTAATAATGTAAAACTTTACGTTGGAGACCCTTGGTATCCTGCCCAGAATGGAACAATTCGGAATTTGATTTTGGAAAATGGACATGATGGTAAGCACTTCCGCTAATAAAGTTTCTTGGCTCAAATGATTCTAATCGCTGATTTATTGTATGATGTATTGTATTTTTTTATCTCATTATATAAATTCAGCATTTAAAGGACATAGAAGCTACTTATTATAATTTCTATTTCAGACTAGTATCTTCTTAAAACTTTTAGTTTTTATCATAAATTTCTTTTTTCTTCTTTCTTTTTTTATTTTCTTTTTAAAACGATTTGTCATGAAAATGATTATACAAAACAAAAATTTGGTGTATCAAATGACATGTCAAACATTAAGCACATAGGTGATTTAGTTTTTATTTTGTAAAACACAAACTCAATTTTTTTTTGTCATATCATTACATGTGGAATAAATATATTTCCGTTTTGAATAAAAATTGTGAGATAATTTTATTGTTTTGATGAATTTTTATTCGCTTAATGAAGCATAAGTGTTTGTTTTATTCTTGCTGTTATGTTTTATTTTTCTTTAAGGTGGCTGCTTATTGGTTGGTGAGGAGCTTCATCTTACCAAAAACAATCTGATAAATAAAATTCCACAAATTGATCCACAAAACTTTATCTCATTTCAGTTTAAACCTAAAAATTTTTCTGTTGGTTGGCACAATGTTTTGCATTTTACAATTGGTGATGATAATCAGAACTATGGTGACAGAATACCAGGTGTGTGGTTAGATAAGGGTGGTTTGGGTAATATGGTTATTTCTGGTGCATTAAATGGCAACCATAACTCATACTACACAACTCAGCCTTTGGAAGTGATGAAATGGATGTCTGTTAACATAAGTCAAGAATGGGACAACTTTGGCCATGTTTATGCTATAAAAATTAATGAAAAAGTTGTACATAATGAATGGAATTTTGAACCAGCAACTTTTTATAACGTGCAATTTTTTGCAGCAGATTCATGGTATGAAGTGCAAAATGGTTATATTAGAAATGTGATTTTCTCCAGTTATAAAACAAGTAAGTTATTATTTATTTATTTTTTTGATATATTCAATGATGTTATATATGCTGTGTTTGCTGTGTTACCAGAATCTAAACGTTTTTAAAGAAATGAATTAGTTTAGTGTGATGATAAGAAAAAAAGGGAGATTATTCTGATCAGAAACATATTTTGTTAAAAGCAGACCTAAATAATTTTACTGAAACATAAACAAACCAAACTTCAAGAAATCAATATATTTGAGTATTTTACATCAAAACAAAGATGTTGATGATGATATGGAAGAATGAAAATTAATTTTAAGATTTTAATTTTTTTCTAAGTTAGTTTTAATTCCCATAAATAGTAAAACTGGTATAATCTGTCCTGATTGCTTAAATGCTTAGCTATTCCTTATCAAACGTTTTTAAATATTTTTATCATTGATGGTGAGCTTTCTGTTTTGAAATGTTGATTCTTTTTTTTTTTTCCTACTGCCATTTACGTTTATTGATTTTTACGAATAAACGTCGAGTTTATTATAAAACCCAGCATTTAGGGAAGTATTAGCTTAATCGGGATGTCGCTGGTAACTTCTTATTTACATTGTCGCATGAGGATTTAAATTGAAAATAAAGAATAATTTTTAGAAAAAACTTTGTCTGCTATTTAATTTCCAAAGAAGAATTATCATTTCAATTTTTTTAATAGAATGGGTAAAAAAGCGTACCACGATCGCTGAAAATCTATATGGCACCAATAACTTGTACATTTTTCAGGGACAGAAGGTTTCTAGCTGTGTTAATAAATTTTTAATAAATCTTTTTAATTTCTTAGTTATACGGACAACAGAAAGAAAAATATGTGTTAGATGTTTTTAGGAAAAAATATTAGGTAAATAAATTCATGTGATTCTGTTTGCTTCCCTAGTCATAGTGAACTCCATTCTCTTCCTTGCAAAGTTAAATTTTATATTTGTCGAAAATTACTTGGTTTTGGCTGTGCTTAAATAACGTTTATTCAGAAATAGGATATAACTAGATTTTTAAGTAGGTTGTATTAATACTTGTCAACAAGAAGGAAGGATTACCAAGCCTTATTTTATTATCCAGGTCGTGCTTCTTCTTCAAAATTAGATAGGTATCTTATAGTTTGACTAGAATGGCATAAAGATAATATAAATATTATTTATAGCAGGAGATAACCACCATATTATTTTTTAGCTTATTACTTAACCATGTATTAAAACAAAGTAATTAAAACTGCTTTGAATTTTTGTTATTTCTTAATTAATTCTTTAGATATTTCTCTTTTTTTTTTAAGTGACAGATCTTTTAATTGTGTGCATCTTATTTAAACAGACTTACTGCAGTAGTTTTAAAATAGTCATCTCATTGACGTAGGTTTATTTTGTTTTCGTCTTTTATGAATGAAATTTTTTGACGTTTTCAATTTGTTTGATTTTGCAATCTTTTCTCACAAAACTTCACACTTTTCTCTTTGTTTTTGTTTTCAAAATAGTAGTTTGCAAATGAATAAATTTGATTTTGATAGCCTTTTAACTTATAAGTTAGCTCAATTCCAAATATTCCTCTTAATTCTTAAGGATATCTGACAGGCATGTATTTTTATCAAGCACCTTATCAGCTTTGTCTTTCTCGCTTCAAGATGTAAACTCATGTTCTATTGTAAAAGCTATAGTTTTAGATACCTTGTTTTTAGTTTTTTGTATACGTTTTTATTTATTTTTTTAGAAAAGTCTTTTTAACAGCTGCCGAATATAATTCTTTAACAATTTCATTTTTTTGTACTGTGGAAATTTCACCATTTTACAATAATATCTCATTTTTGGTGTAATAAAACAAAATATTTTTTTTTCAAAAATTAGAAATCCAATATCTTATTATAGATTAAACTAGATGTTTTTAGATTCCAAAATATAATTAAAAAAAAAAAAAAAGTTGTTATAGCAGGTTTTTTGATTATTTGCAATGCTCAAAGATCATTTTGGTTAAAAATCTTTGCTGAAGGGTAAAGTTGTTTTTAACGAAAAATATTTCTGAGGTTTTAAAAAGATTAGCACCTTATAGTCATAAATTGATCAATAAATATCTTACAATACGTTGCAAAAACTAAACAGAAATATATATTCATTTTTATTTATTATTTATAGATGACAACATTAAAAGTATTATCTAAATTTTCATGTATGACTTGATGATTAATCTCTAACAAAAGAGAGTTCTTTTTACTGTTTAAAAAACAATTTAATAATAAAACTTTGTATTTTGTATGTTATTTATATTTTTGCTATTCATTTAATGTTTTTTTTTATTTATGTCATTCGTTTATTTACTTGCTTTCGTTTTTTATTTATGCCATTTATTTTCTCATTAAATTGAAAAATCTTCACTAAGTCTTAAGTTAATTACTATTTTGGCAACTAGCCTGGTTCCAGCTATAATCTTAGTAATTATGTCTTTATAACAAGCATTCAACTAGCCTGGTTCCAGCTATAATCTAGGTAATTGTTTCTTTATAACAAGCATTTGTTGTAGCTTTAAGTTAGAATTTGTATCCTAAAAAAACGAAAACGAAAATCCTACGAGTTTTCTGTCAACCGTTCTGTTTCAATAATCTCTTGGATAAGCTATACATTAAAAGAAAACACTCTGAGATAATTGCCACATATTTACAGTTATCTCTCTTTTCGATCTTTGTTTAGAAAATGAATACTTCATATATAGGGAATTATACTATAAATTCTACAATGAACCAACAACTTGGGAAGCTGCTCATTCTAAATGTGAAAAAGATGGTGCTAATTTGGTAATTGATACAACGTATGACAGCGCAAAGTTGATAAAAAATATTTCAAGTAAAATTCTTGGTTCATTTTGGATTGGAGGAAAAAAAGTGGGAGCTAATGGGACATTTCAATGGTCTGACGGGTCAGCCATTAATGAAAACAGGTGGGAAGGTGGACTACCAAGTAATAATGATGGTGACCGTTGCATGAGTGCCATATCTAGTGGAAGATGGCATGATGAAAACTGTGAATTTCATATGTCGTTTTTATGTCAGAGTGGTAAGCGTAGGCTTGTTCTTTAATATTTTTCAATCAATTTGAACGATTATTGCAATGTTGCAATTCTCGGATTTAGTGATAAAATAAAATGTTTACAATTTTCTCTTAGCTATTTTCTTGCTTATATATCAAAATTTTTTACAGCTGCTTGTGAATATTTTTGTTTATGTTTTGAATGGTTGATTGTAATTTCTTCAAAAAAAAATGAATCTAAAAATTCAATTCTGTCATTTTTCTGTGACACTTACATTTCTCCAAAATTGTTACATGATTTTTATAGAACTTTAGAACTTTGTAGTCTCATTATTTCGCAAATATGAAAGTGAGACAATTATTATTTATAATGTTATTTCATATTTTTACATAGGTTTTGGTACATGGGGTAGTTGGTCATCATGGGGACCATGCAGTACAAGTTGTGGTCCTGGTTTGGAAACACAAAGTAGAAAGTGTTTCCCCTCATCTAATGGAGCAATGTGCGACGAAGCAAAACAAGTGTTTGATTATAGATTTAAAAAATGTAATATCCACGTTGTATGCCCAGGTGAGAAGATCAAACATACTAATAATATAGGTTTTTTATCATATAAAACCCATGAAGTAATGATCATTTTAAAACTGTGTGACATTTATGCCATGACGTATGTATACCGTTCAACGAATCCACTTTGCAAATAAAAAGATAGACCTTGTAACTAAAATTGTCTTACTTATTACTAAACAATCATCAGTCTTATCCGTTTTAGTTTTTTTCCTGCTAACTCTAAGATATTCACTATTATAAATCTGAAAATATTTTGTTCATCCTAAAATTTTAAAACACTAAATGTGAAGCAGTTGAAATTTTCAAATTTTGCAACTTCGATTTTGAGAATAATGCTATAAATATGCTATAAAAAAAGATTTACGTTTGATGTATACTCTTTTTTTATATTATCTGCTACAAAGGACAATGATAGTAAAAAAAAAAAAAAAATTATATGCGTAGTGCAAAAAAAAAAAAACAAATATGTTAATATCTAAAAGGTGTTTTACCTGGATAATATTAAGCCAAATCCTTTCACATTAAATCTAAATGACTTGAACTCGAGTTATTACTCATAACGAAAAGCATTTAGTGTAAAAAAAGACAAAAAAAAAAAACAAGAAATGTTGAGTAAACTTTAATTATCTCTGGTGATAAGATATTCTGTAAAATATACACCAAGTGACAGAAAAAAAGAAAATTTAATGAGTATTTATTTACTTGGTAGATGATTCAACCAGATTACATTGTTTCTCCGACACCTCATTAAACTAAATTCGGTGTAGTTTACCCATGAAAAGTCAGCAAAATGATTTATTTATGAAATAAAACGCCAAATAAAACAATTTCTTTATAAGACATTTATTTGGTAAAGAATGCAATGTCACTTTTTGGAAGCTTATTTCATTTATGTAGTACCGCATGCAGCAAATGTTTAGCCTAGATCAGAACCGAAGTTTTTAACAGAAAATATATTGTATTTCTTTTATATTATTATTATTCTGTTATTATAATTAGTATTTATATTATGTATTATTATTCATTATTATTATCGTTTTTTTTATTGTGTCACAAGGAATATAATAATTCTTTAAAAAATTTATGAAATTGTAAAATTTTAACACGTAAAATTTTTCCTCTCTAAATAACTAAAATACATTTAGGTAAACAGTGAAAATGTTCTGTTTGCATATCCGGCCATGTTAAAAGAACATTTTTTCAAATGTTATTTTGCATATCCGGCCATGTTAAAAGAACATTTTCTTCAAATGTTCTGTTTGCA
The DNA here is from genome assembly GCA_035046665.1 of Euphysa ruthae. Taxonomy (NCBI): domain Eukaryota; kingdom Metazoa; phylum Cnidaria; class Hydrozoa; order Anthoathecata; family Corymorphidae; genus Euphysa; species Euphysa ruthae. Next base: position 883 of record JAUZNK010004070.1, on the reverse strand, counting down.
TATCAGGCCATGTTAAAAGAACGTTTTCTTTCTTCAAATGTTCTTAAATTATAAATGTGAATATAATTTATAGTATAAAAAGTTATGAATATCATTTTTCTTATATGAATGAGAGTTTTATGCATTTTTATCACAAACATGGATACCAAACGCATGTCTTATTTCTTTTAATACTCTCTTCATACCTGCTGAGATAATGCATCAGTTGTTACAATTTAGTTCTAATCAATCTTAAATGATATTTGTCGCATGAAAAATTATGCTCAAATATTTTTTTCAAAATTTTTTTTTCCTTCTAAAAAATCTAAAACTACATACTAAAAAACATTATTTTTCAAATAATTTATTACTTTAGAGATTATAAATTGCTTTTTACCTGTCCTTAAATTTTATCTTAAAATATTGCTTCCTGGTAAAATTTTGAAAATTATTTCAATGAGGTGATTTTTCTTTTACCACGACTCACTTCTGTACAGTATCACAATGTTTGAAATAAAACACAGTTGAAAATTTTGAAAAGGCGTAACTATAAAGAACTTGAATTTTACTAAAATGAATCATCAAACCCCACCAAAACTGATCAATCAGCAAACTCATCAATCAAATATTATTTTGCTTATATTTTAATGCTTATTAACTTGCTTATTCATCTTTTTTATTTGTCTTCTTTTCTATTTGTTTTATGTTAAATGAAATGAACATTTACAAGCTTAGCATTTTTCAAACTCTTACTTTGATCTTCAAATGTAAGCACAACTTGTTGTCAAAAATTTTAAAATTTATATACATTTAAACTTCCAAGAAAATGTAAAGGCGTCATTTATTAGTAGAACAATCAATTAATACAAGGTATGCAAAATTTCTCGTTGTATTTCGTGACCCT
>JAUZNK010004069.1:0-10596 GCA_035046665.1 Euphysa ruthae | reverse complement strand
TATAGACGTAAACGCAACGAACGACGGCTATCAAAGCATGCAATACTAAAGAAAGTAAGATTGAACTATATATTTTCTCTAATTTCAATGTATATTGGTTACAAAAATTTGACATAATTTATAAAAATAAGACCCTAAAGTGTCACTGACATCTTGATATTTTTTTAAACAAATAAAACACATTTGCAAACACTGTTGCAAAGCTGCAAAGGCTGCGGTGTAAGAAGTTGATTACATGTGCAATCGACGATTAATTAACTCTCAGAAATAATTTTACAATAAAAAAAAAAAATAAATAAAAATTAGCAACCCTGTATAAATTCAGTAAAAGATACAGAGATGCGATATTAGAGATGAAATAATGTTCATTCTGGGATAGTTATTATTTTTTAAAAAATCAGTCAAAACCAATGAAATTGCATCAAGTTAGTGTAAAATTTATCGAAATCAATCGGAACTAATCAAATCACATCATATTACCGCAAAATTCATCGAAATCAATAAAATTACATCAATTAAAACACAAAAATCATCAAATCAACCAAAACCAATCAAATCATATAAAATTATTCACACCGAAACATAACTCGCATCGAATCACATCTGTTCATATCACTCTAAATCCCATCGAAATTATTCAAATCAATCAAAACACCTAAATTTTTATTTTAAAACAAAAACACATCCAATCACATAAAAACACATCAAAATCAATCAAATTACAAAAACTCAATTTTTGAGAAACAAACTCGTCGAATTCAATCCCATGAATGATTTTTAATAGTGAAATCAATAAAAATGAATCACATCACAACTTTATTAGAAACAAACACTTATAAAATCGATAGCTATTTCATGCGTGAAATCTATAACTGAAGTTAAGATAAGAAAACATCATTTAAATTAATATTTTGAAAAATAAAAATATCGAAGATAAATTAGGTAATTTGTAATAATGTTAAAATTAAGCAATGATATTAAAAAAAAATGAAAAGAATTAAAAAATCATCAAAAAACACAAATTCTTATTATTGTTGGATAATGTAAGAAATGTAAGAAGAAGATGTTTTTCTATTGAGAGGTAAAATCAGTCATAAAATAGATTCAAATATTAAATATAGTAAATATACCAGTATAAAGATTCTAATGAAGTCATTTTATAATAAGGTTGAAACATATTCCCCATTTTCAATATTCAATTGCACATCCTTGAATAAATAAATATATGCATATGCATAAAGTTTTCCTTTTGATTCAGCTGTTTTCTCCATTTTTAATGAAAAACTTTCACTAGCATTTTCAATTTTTCTTCCGATACGATTTAATGTACTTTCATCTAAAGTTCTCCAATCCAACCTTAATCCTTATTTATTATCTAAATATTTACAAACAAATACTTCTCCTCTCTCTCTCATAATTCTTTTTTTGTATAAAATTAATTTTAGTTAACCACCACCAAAATGTTTACAAATTTCATCATAATAATCATATCGTTCCATCCCTTGGTAAAATAGCTGATTTAGTTTACCTTCAGCAAATATAGACATACTTTTCATTGTATTATAAAAATTTGGATTTATTTCATAACCATATGATAACTTTCAAAAAGTCTTAAAATTCTGTCATATAAAAAAATACTTTGACAATTATTTATTAATGAATGTTCTAACAGGACGTTTGCACTTCTTTTTATAATAACAAATGGTGTCAACGTGTGTCCTGCACAACAAGCTAAAATATATAAAATGGTATTTAAAAATAGTTTAAAACATGAAATAGTATGTTACAAAAATTTAAAATTAGATTTTAAAATATTCATTGAGTTAAGTTTTTGAAATCTTCTAAACTTGTCTTATTTGAAGTGGAGCTCATTGTTTCCACCCTTAAAGTAAAAAGCTTTTCTCGAAAATTCCAGTGTTGATTCTAGTGTTTCTAGTGTTGATATTGTGGCTTTGTGATGTGAAATAATCTTTTTAATTGCTACAAATTTGATATAAAATACATTTTTTCACAACTGCACAAGCGTTTTTATTTATTAGAGAACTGAACTCCATGTGTTAACAACAGCGTTGTTGAATATCAGATCATACGCACGATTTGTATTGAAATTTATTTTTTGCAGTTGTTTACTGTATAGGTTAAGCTTGATAAGACAACTGTAAATTGTTAATGGAACAATCATAACGTTAAACACTTTATTTGCAGCGTTTTCAGTAATGTTTGCTTTCATTTCCGCAAGAAGTCTAAGTCTGTTACAAGCTTTTTTATATGGCTTGTTGAAAAAAATTGTTCAGGTGTCGTGATGGATGCAATGTTCAATCAAGGTACTTTTACTCATTGGTTGAGACAATTTGTTGATTAGAGTAAGAAAATGTGAGGGTTTTTTGACTGTCGATAATCGTTTTTCCGTCCAGAGAAGCATGGATTCGGCTTTACATTTTTTCAGGCTCAAAATTAGGTCATTATCGTGCTCATTCTACAAGGTGTTTTCTATTATAGCAAAGATTGAACTGGAGAAATACATTACATTATCATCAGCGTATATATAACATTTGCTTATTACAAACAATGAACGAAGTCATTACATACTCTCCTCGCATTTGTCTCGATAATGATAAAATATTTCATATTCAAGAAATAATTTTATACTTAGATTCAGGTTTAACACCCGCATAGGGATTAAATATAATGCATCTATCATAATAATTAAATGAATTCTGATTAACTTATCTTTTATTGTTATGATGCGGCTTCATTTTTCAAAATCTCATGCAAAAATAAGTCCTTACCCTTTGTATTATCATCAAATCGATGTTTTTTTAAATATGTAAATAAACTATAACATTTAAACTAATAAATATACTTTAATTTTAATTATTCTATATTAATTATTTGTTTATTATTAATTATTATTATTAATTATATTAAACAAATGAATCATAAACATTCTATTCGATTGTTTTTAAGCATCCATTTTATTAATTTAGTGTCTTTAAACAAAAGCATTGTTTCATGAAAGTAAGTTAAATTCCTTTTAAATATAAATATCTTTAATTAAAAACAATCATTTTTATTTCACTGTATATATACGCTATATGTATACAATCTACCATAGAACCTTTTTTTTTTTGTGTAATCTATTCCTCCAATAGATCAAAACCAAACCAAAATTTATTTTTATACTGCCAACAGAATATTTATTTATCTTTGCAGCTTTATTGTATATTAATCACAGGTAGCGTAAGAAAATTTGTTGATAGTAGAATTCTGTTGTTTGTTGTCTGTTTTTTTTTTTCTATCATCAATTACCGTATACCATTTTTAACTTTGGCTTGCCAATAACCTTGCCATGCTTTCGCAAACCTTTTTTATATTGATGGTATTATTATTTTAGAATTGTGATACTGTAATTTAAATACTATCTTTATTCGGCCCTTACTGTTATGTATAAGGCTGTATTATAATAGAACCAGAAATACAAATTCACATACTACTTTAAAAAAATAAACGCTATTTAATGCTTGGCAACCAATTTTCGTTTTAATAGTAGAAAAAATAAGAAACTCCTTTAATATATCATCCCACCACAGTAAAGGGCAATGGTTATTGCCTAAAAATTTGGTCTAATGGGGATGAGCATTATTTATAAAATACCTTACTGGGCTGTTTGATATCAAATACGGATTAATAATTTTGTTACTTTAAAATAAAGATATCGATTATTTTTCTCTCGCAAAAAACAGCTGCTTTAGAATAAAGACCTCAGTGTCTTGTTTTGATGAAATTTTCTGAAAAAGTAGTTGAATTTCATTTTATGAAAGAGAGATTTTTAGTAGTTTATTTTAGTTTCCCATAATTTATCTAGACGCCTGAGACAAAAAAATTTTAATGAAGAATTTACTTTACCAAAGAACTAGATATATTGGATATAACACTTACACCATACTTCACAGAGTAGTTTATTATTATTGTTGACATTGTTATCTTTTGAGAGAAAGTTATTGTGGATAATTTTGTTTCAATTGGGTTTTATTGATATTTGCTATCATTTAACCAAAATATGGTTAAATATGGACTGAATAAAAAAATAATGTAGTATTAATGGAAATTGATGCCCGTAATAATTATGCGTTGTTTAATCAACTTTGAATTTGTTAAATCTTATTAATGATGAAACTAATCGTCAAGGAAGTTTTCTATGGTTTGTTTCAATAGGAGATTTGGTCTAACCATTAGGGAAAATATTATTTTCAAACTGATGCACTCCACAAATTTTCTATATGTCTAATGTTTCAACCCACAAAACATTTCGAAGCCTTTGCGTCACTCTCGATTAACTACTAGAAAACATTTTAATTAAATAAAGTGCAAAACACAAAGCATATCATAGATAAATAGTTCAAACGAATTATTTTTGAAATCGTACTGGAATACCAAAATCCTACTCAAGGAAGGATGTAATGAAACGGGACCCTAGACTCAACGAACAATTTTTCTAGTTGTAAAGATGTTGTTATGGTCAATCCTTAATAGAGTTTCAACTCTCCATTCAAAATCTTTATTAGTGAAGGTTGCTAATCTCAGTTGATGGTTGTTTTTGCAATCGTCCTTAGCTTCTTTTGTACCTTGTAGTTTCTTATAATCAATATATTTTTTCGTAAAGTAAATGAAATAATAAAATGGCAAGTAAAGTAAATGTCACGTTTTTTAGACAATCTCTGGAAACAGGCTCCTCGTACTTGATATTGACCAGCCCAATAATGTATTTTACAAGGAATTCTTATCCCCATTAGACCAAATTTTAAGGTAATAACCATAGGAGTTTCATATATTTCCTACTATTAAAAAAAATTTAAGAGTGTTAATTTTTTAAAACAGTATGGGAATTTGCAATTTGCAATTGGATCTATCAGAATACATGCAATCTGTCATTTTTGTTATATAATTCATTAAGCATTTTGACGAATTTAAAATTTAACGAATACGGTAGACAAAAGAAAACTGAAATACGACGTTTTGAAAATTTACATTTGAATGATTTTATAAAATTCTCCTTTTGCAGTCAACTTCACTCTCAATTAACAGCCTAAAATATAGATAAATCTAAATGGTAAGCTATGTTTTAATCAAAAATTTAAACGAGTTATTATGAAAAAACCTATATATTCCCGTGGGAAAGACATGTATCGTTTCTTATGGAGTGGTTGTTGAAAAATAATACGAACTTTTGTTTTTATTTGTATTATCAAAAAGTAATGTTTTTAGTTTCAATTTAAGAAACGAAAAGAATCCGAAGTATCCAAAACTTATGAGTCAAAAAGCCAATCATCCAGCCCACCTTTGAAGAAACCAAGATCTAGTAGTATGTTCGATTATAGAAAACCTTTTAAAGCTTTACAAAATAAAAACATTCGCGGTGATAAGCTCATTGAAATGTTTCGATCAAAGCGTCACAAACGGGATATTACTCATTCGGCACCGGTACAATCTTCACATAATAACGAAGAAAATCTTTCATTTCCAGAGAAGAATAATAGTGCACTTTCACAGCTGAATTCTTCGCTAAAGTACGAAACTGTTCCACCAAAACTTCCATCTCCTCGAAGAGTACGTACATACCCACCAAAAAATCAAGACATTGGAGAAGAACATGACTTTACCTCTGATGATAGTAGTGATATAGAACCTTCGTATGTCGATGTTCAAAACTACTATGTTAATGTGATCCGAGAAGAGGAAAAAACATTCAGTGGGTATGTAATACCACAAGCAATGGAGAGAAGTTTGATAAAAGACCAAAACGGATATTTAGAGCTTGATACTCATAGGGAACTTTGTAATGAGCGCAGTCATAAACTTCATAGAGACACAGTTGTTGAGCATAGCTTATGACACACTGATAAACTCTATATTTTGCATTCCCAAAATTCCTGAATTTCTACAAAATAAAAATTTGTGATTACACGTCCGGAAGACACACCAAATGCTGATATGATCACAATTAACACAACAAGAATTACGACATTGTTTGTAAAAGCAAATTAAGGCTAAAATTTTCGCTTTGTCTCGCACAAAAAATATGTTCATAATGGAAGACATTGAATTAATTTTATTTTTAAACACTAATCCCTTTACAGCATAGCGGACATAAAACGGTAGGAGCAGTTTACCATTGCATTAGCTCTGGGAAAAAGCAGGATTTGTTTCCTAGAAAATATCGAATAAGTGGATCCGATGGTAATGTTAATAATCTTGTATAGCATACCTTGTCATTATTGGTTAAACATTATTTTTTAGGAACAACAAATTATCATATTATGCTTAGATTTAAAAACTTTACTTTGCTGTATTTCGGTGTAGTTAAGCTTCAGTATCTCAACCAGAGTGGTTAATAACTTATACTTGTTCGTTATAATTTATAGAGGACCAAAGTTATATAATGACTTTCCAGATGAAAAATTAAGATAACAAACGTAGTCTTTCAACATAGAAGTATAATTAAAAAAACTATATTTTAATTTTTACGTAGTAGCATTATAGTTTTAAATTATTTTCAAGGAAGTAGTAATGGCGTTAACTTCATGGTATCTTAATTTACTCTTAGCGTTTATAATTGTTAAAACTTAAAATAGGGGGTCTATGAAACGATCGAATTTATAACTTATATCGTCTTTGAATTCCTGTTGAAATATATTTTGTATTTAATATTTAAATATATATATAACATAAATATGTTAAATCTTATATTCTTAACAAAATAATATCAATAAACATAAAAAAAAATAAAAAATGAAAATAAAAAAGAAGCATCAAACTGTGAATTTGATGCATTATCTAATGTATTACTTAAAAATCTAACGCCAAAAACCTTAAATGTTGCAAGGAAGTGAGTCAATGACTTTTTACTAAGTCGCTGTACTAGAGATTGTGTGTGTGCAAAATTTACCAGTATTTTGCTATTCAGTATGCAGGTTTAATGAACTCAAGGATAACGACATTGCCTTGCTTGCCTAAATGGCTTAAGGTGTAAGTCCATACCTCTGCTTATGTGAGATATTCATGCTGGTAAAACCTTTTTGTAGGATCAGTCACTTATGATTTGGCTGTCTACTCATTAGTTTCAGAAGTAGTGCTATCTAAGCACTCCGTTACAACAAATATATGGTTAAAGGGGTAACAAGACCTGGTGCTTAACTCTAGTAATTATGGGTGGTTATGATTGTAACTAGTGAACCAGCTGGAAATAAAGCCATCGGATTTTTTCTGGTTTTAATACGTAAATATGATACTTACATTATTCTTTTTTCGGATTCTAATTATATTGCTTTGATTGCATTTTCTGTGTAGAGAAATGTGTCATGTTTAATATTTCTACTGAAGTTTGATCAATGGGGCTCAGAGAACTGGAAGTTTTCATATTTTAAAAAATTTGGCATATTGTGTTCATATTAAATGACACGGAGAAAATTTTGGTATTCATGTTGAAATTTCGAATTAAAAGAATTAGTCAAATAACTTAATGAAAGTTAAATGAATTAACTGAAGTATTTGAAACATGAAATTTTCCCCAAAGTTGGTTTGATTTAGCTTTTAACATCAATACATTATTTATAATGTGCCCTAAATTCTTTTGAAAAGTCATAGTCATAGTCAGGAAATGAAATTCTTTCTTATATCGCCTTCTACTGATTGAGAGGTTTTAAATTGTATTCCTTGTATTTTCTATATCTAATAAAAATTTCACCTTTGTACAAATATACTTCTTCATAGTTATCTTAAGTTATTAGACGAAATGATAACAATGTTTCATTGCCTCAAGAAATTATGCTGTGAAAAAAGAATTTGATAGGGACTATTCAGTTAAAGATTTATTTTTTAATAAATACGCTTCCCCTTTGCGGCTTATTTCTGGAACATTATTTGCATCCCTGTGTATTTCTATTTATTTGTAACAGTTTCAATGATCAACAAGCTCGTTTGATGCATTCTTCATCCAAGTAAACTTAGTTAGTGTATGTAAAATATGATAATTATCAACATAGATATTAACCTTAAACTCAGATGCCTTTTTTATGCTATGTGTGAAAAAAGTAGCATCTGACTGGGTTTGGAACTTCCTTTCATGCACCGCCCTACAGAAAAGTGTAAAGAATTCTTACTTATCCAGATTTTTTTAAAAGAAGTTTCGTGTAGATAAGTAATAATCAAATCTCTCGACGATTTTTAAGTCAATCAAATGCCAAGGTTGTTGTTTTAAAGAAATAAAATCAAAAAAAAGAAGAGAGAACAAAAATATTAGACGAAAGCCATTTCTTATTCCATTTGGTGTGTTCTTTTGGTTTACAGTTTGGTTGGATTTTTTGACGAAAATTTTTCTTTATTATCAAATTGTATAAAAAAATGGTATCGAATCAAGATTAAAACAATGAAGTTAATGAAGCCATTCGTCTTTTAATGACGAACTGATCCTTTGTCTTAAAACGAATGCAAGTTGATTTACTGAAAAAATTTGTAAATAAGAATGGCTGCATTGATGTTCCACTAAAAAATATTGTTAAAAGTGTTATTTAGGAAATGCCCCTGCAGTTATCGAATAACATTATCGCCAAGGACATTCAGATTCCCTTCACAATCCTGTTGTCATTGTAATTTCACCCTTAAATTCGCTTTTTAGTCACCAGATAGAACACTGCAAGAGACTCAACATTAAAGTAAGAAATTTAATTAAGGGTAATAGTCAGGAATAAGTTATAAAATATGCTGCCCCAGAAGATTTATTGAGTTCATCACAAAAAGACCTGCTGTTGCATCCAAATTTCCGTGGACCAGTGGTTGGAATTGTTATCGATGAATATCATGTTGTTGTAAAATGGTAAGAAATTCTACTAGTATTGTATGTACATGAAATGTAGCTACGAAATCCACAAAGCACTGAAAATTTTATATATCTTTAGCTAACTATTTTACTATCCGTCCATATAATTAATTTAAAATGTGATTATATTTATTATGAAATACAAAAAAAATTAATGATCTCTTTTTTTAGCGGCTATTTTTCTTTTATAAAATGTAATTCTTTGCCTCTGTCTAAAAAGGTAACACCTTGATAATAATTATAATTATTCTTGCGGTTATCAACTGAAAAATATTAAGTTGACTGGCAGTCATTTGTTTGCTTGTTGCAAAAAAACTTATTTTTCTATATCATAGATAAAAGCTTATGTTGCTTTTATTAACTATATATCATTTTTGCTGGAAACAAATTAAACTTTACAGGTATATAATTATTATAAAAATTTCCATTATTTTGTAGAAAAACCACTTATTACAGACAAATTCTTATCAATAAAGGTGGTTTGTTTAAAATTAATATCGGAAACGAGATTTTCTTTACTGTAAGTTCAAATGGGAGCTCTAAATACACCAGAACCAAATCTAACTGTTGGCCCCACGTTAAAAAAACATACATTAAAAACAGGTTGAATTGTTTTTGATTATGAACTATTATTATTTAAAATTATTATAATTAAATTGATCATTATTAATTATATGCGTTTTATAAAGATAGAAATATCAAAAAAAAAAAAAAAAAAAACATTTAAAAAATTAATATCATAAAGATGTCGAATGATAGATTGTGGTAGATTTCGCAAGATTGAGAAATGGAATGGAATAAACAAATGGTACACAACAGAATATAAAAATCAGAAAATGAGAAATAAAACCTTTTCTTGTGAGCTAAATCAAGAAACCAGGTTTATATAAATAAAATTATATTAAAAAATGTTAGTTGTTATTTATTATAACCCAAAATTTTTGGAATGACCCTGTACTCCAACTCAGAGACAAAAGTTACAATTAATCGAAAGCCAAACAAATCAGAGAAGGCACTACAAAAAATCTTTATACTTGTCGAAAGATATAATTAACTACTTGGATGTAAAAACTTTTAAGCTAAATTCTAAACCAAAAAAGTTAAAAATAGGGAATTTATTTACAGACTTATAGTTGTATACCTAACTTATAGCAATGGTTCAACCTCAAAATTATATTTGTACCAAAATTACTATAATATTACCATTGAATATGAAAATAAACAATTTATAGCGCACAAATTTCATTATAAAAATTTTAAAAATAAAAAGCAAATGTTAAAAAATATCTGACATGAAAATATAACTAATTTAAACCCGTATACAAGACAAAGACTGTCGAATGAGAGTATCGAAAATTTAGTATTTCGCAGATATATTGTCATACAAATATTAATCTGACATTGCTGTATTATAATATAAAATAATATAAAACATTTATTCATATCAAAAAATCTAATCAATTGTTAAATAAGAAACTTATATATGTTACTTTTAAAATAAATAAGTAGGTAAGTAAGTAAATAATTTATCAAGTAAGTATGCAAGTATTTAAGTATGTAAGTAAGTAAGTGAATAATAAGTAAGTAACTATGTTAGTAAATAAGAGGTAAGTAAATAAGTAAATGAGTAACAAGCAAGTAATTAGTAAGTAAATAAGTAAGTAAGTAAGTAAGTAAGTAAGTAAGTAAGTAAGTAAGTAAGTAAGTAAGTAAGTAAGTAA
>JAUZNK010004068.1:0-10596 GCA_035046665.1 Euphysa ruthae | reverse complement strand
GTCTTAATATTTTCTAGCGTGACTAGTTACAAATCTTGAAAATACTTTACCTAGTCATTTTCAGAGCATTGTTCTTTAGTAAAAATTGTTCCCTATGTAATAAGCTTTAAAACGATACGAAATGACACTATTTGAAATCATTGGCCAGTATGACGTCATGTCAGATTTGGGTGTTGCTCTTGATATTTTTGGAAAAGTCTTAACACATCATTGTGCAAAGTTTCATGCTCTTTTCACAAAATGAACAATTCGACCTCTTAAAAGTTCTACTACTAAAAAAATGTTATATACAAACTAAAAAAAAATTTATATACAAATTTTTCGAAACATTCTTGTAACAACTTACGCATGGCAATAAGTTGTCTGAGGTAGGGTGCTTTTAATAACGTCTGCTCATCTTGCAAAAGTTTTATTCGTAACATTGTATTCACATGGGAGCCAATATTTATGTCAGCTTTTTGTAACAGTCGATGTCCACCAAAACTTTCCAAAGCTAAAATTAATTGATCAAATGCAATCGATAGGAGTAGAATGCACATATACACATATATTATGTAATATAGTGTTTTTTAAATTTAAACTTTTAAAAGATTTTGTTTATCTTAAACTGATTGTTAAGTTGACAACACTGTGTTTCTGAGATTATTCTATGGGGAATAACCTAGCTATCAAAATATTGAGTTTCAGAGACACTAAATTATTATACGCAATTTATAGATTTTAGTTCTAAAAACTTAAATTATTGCAAAAATGAAGAAAAAAAAAACGCTCATAATTTACACAAAATCAATTCTATTGAATTTTTTAATCAATATAACATTGTAGCCATCCTTAAATCGTGTCTGAAAATTCAGGAAGAAAAAAGCCTCATTGAAGATTTAAAAGAACTTTCTCTTCTACACATGGCAAATAACTAAATAAATAAAATTTTTCGTACTTTTTCTTCAATAATTTTTTCAAATTTTCAAAAGCATCTTAATGAATAGGCTACCAAATTCCACCAACAAGTATTGCTTTGAATTTGTTTTGTACTGATGCACAAAACAAATTCTGAAATCTTACTTTAAAAGAACAAAATGCCTTAAAATTGTTAATCAAGGGTACTGATTTAAAAAGACCGAAATAGTAATTCTGTAGAAGTCAATAAAGAATGAATATTTCTAATGAAGCAAACCGTCTCAGATATTCTGCAAAACTCCAAGTGTTATAAATTGAAAAAATTTGACTGAATTCTGAACCAAAAAAACATGAGCAGTTTTTAACAGCTTACTAATAGAATTAATAACAACAAGTTCAAAACCTGCAAAAGTCTCCTTTTTAATTCATGTGAATTAATATTCAGCATGATAACAATACTTCACTGATAAGTTAGGAGGAGAATATTAACTTTTTACTTGGATGACTTTATTTAGAAGAATAATTAACTACTTTTTTACTTGTGTTTACAGAAAATCTATTTTCAGTGAAGCCGTGAACTTTTTGAGTTTTACCCCAAAATTTTGCAAGGTTTTTGCTTTTATTTATAGCTTATAATTTTAAGTCTAGTGTCTGCAGCACATGAAGGTAATAGGTTGTGAAAATATTGGAATTTCAGCACCAACTGGTAGACACTTGAGAAAATCTGCAAGTTATGCAATAGTGAATATATCATTCCAAATTGATCTTATTTCTTTCTCTTGGATTATTCTAAAGGTATTGGTAGGGACCCAGTTAACTTTCGCTTAGAGATTAAAGGTGGCTTATTCATTACAAGTGACCCACTTTACTTCATTAAAATTTTGTATGCTCCAATATACTTGTTCTAATAATTATTCTAATAATTTTATAGTTATAAATTATATATTGTTTGTAACATAACATTTTTAAATACTATATACATAACACAAAATATACAACAATCTAAACCGAATTCTGATTAAATAAAAATCAAAAGTTCTTATTTATGTTTGAAATTTTATTCTGGCTATGATTGATTACAGGAGATTACACTCGGTTTTTTAAATATTTAAAGTTTTACCCAGGTAAAGGTTCAATTACACCAAAAAATTTTGTACTTTAGCTTCGCAATTATTTTCATACCCATTTTATTTCTGATACAAGTTTAATGAAGGACTTATCCTACTTGAAATAAAAAAAATTACTGTATAGCTAATAAATGTTTTGAACTAAATAGTTTTCTCACCCTCTGGTTGGTATGCAAAGATGAGAAGGTTTTGTTCAGCATCAGATACTATGACAAAAATAAATAAGCATTATTTTAAAACTGATACAACATATATCTCTGTTTGCACGTTTTAAATTTATGAAACATGTACTTGCTTTATCATCACAATGGGGAAAATGCCTTTTCCAAAAATTTTAGTCAAACAGACCAAAATGCCAAAAGTACTGGGAATTTAAGTTTTTGAGCAATAAGGGCAGCTCAAGAGAGCCACACTAGTAATATAAATATATATTTTTTTGTTTCCTATGGACTTGATGAGTATGATGTAACGTTTGATTACAAGTCAATTTGTAACTTTGACAAACAAAGTTACAACATTTTGTTTAACCACATATCTTTCCTGGTTATACACCTAAATAAAGTTAAATAACTTGTTAGAATAAATTTTTTTCACTTTTTGTTTCAACCGAGAAGGAAGTTTTGTGGGACTCTTTTAACATTAATAAACATCTGAATATTTTCAAAAATTATACATGACAGCACACTAAAAACTGAATGTTTTCTAATGTCAAAAGAAAGCACTTACCAACAAAACCAATATTTGTACCATCAATTAAGAACTCTGATGTATATGCTTCTAGTGCTTTTGTATCCTAGAATGATGAAATATTACAATGCTTTCAATATGACTCTGTTTATTTCAACAATATTTCATGTTTGTAAGATATGTTTAGTTTAGTTTAGTTTAAAATTAAATATAGCTTTAAGCATTTCTTAATAGAATTAAAGTGAATCAATCAATAGATCCACCAATTAATCAACCAATTAATCAAGAATATGTAACCAAAAAACCATATGCAAAATTTAGTTCGGAAACAAAAAGCGAACTCTGACTAATTCTTATCAGTTTCGAATAGAATTCTTGATTTTAGTATTGCAAAAAAGTGGGCGTTGCAAGCTTTGTAGCTGTAGCTCATTTGGCAGTAACGCAAAATATTCTCTATAGTACGGAAGTTTTTTGTTTGCTGACTTCGCAGAAAATTTGTGCCTAAATAGTTGTTGCCTATTTTTTCATATTTTGTCTCACCCATTTATTTATTAATAATATTTAACAGTAGTAGAGAATAATTCAATCGAGACAGTATTGCATCTCCTCCCCATTTCTTTAATAATAATATTTGAACAATAGAGAATAATTCAATCGAGACAATAGTTCCCACTTTAAAACCAAATAAAAATTAACTTCAAAAATCTTTCAACAGAGAATTTCATTTAAACGTTACAAAAGAATCAGAAATTGTATTTGAATACTCTTAAACATCTATTGTTCTAATATCTAATTTGTCTTTAAACAAGTGTTTTATGAGCAAGTAAGTTAAATTAAAACATTGCATTTTTTAAATCAAAATATATTTTTAAAAAAAACTTTCACTTTATTGTATATTAATCACTAGAAGCGTGAGCAAATTTGCTGTCTGTTGAATTGTGGGTTTTTTCTATCATCAAATTTTAAACATTGTCTTGCAAACAAGTTTGCCATGCTTTCACAAACCTTTATATATTATTATTACCAAGACTTTTTAAATTATATAACTGAAAGGTTAAATACCGATGATATAATTTTGGAAAAACATTTAGGCCAAAATCGCGTTAAAAAAACTTGAACTAATCTCCCTGAAAAGTAAACAAGCACTTTAGTGACTAGTGCACTCCTAGACCATCTTATTTATGAAAATTACAGAAATGTCTATCAAAATGAATAAATAAATTCGTAATTCCACTCAAACACCTTCAACGTCTGGGTACATCAAATGTTTTTATCATAACAGAATTTAAAAACGAGAGACTGACAAGCAACCAGTCACCATGTAACCAATGGTAACCAATAACAGATAACTAGTTGGTTTACAAAATTTTCACTATTATCCTTCATCTTGATACAGAATTAAAAAACAAGTAATAAACGGTTTTTAATAAAATTACAGAAATTTTGTTAATAGAACAAAATATAGGCTCAATAAAATTTTTAAAATGGCCAAATTTTAAGCTAATTATAAATGACATTTTATAACACAGTACAACACATCAAAAATATTATTTTATGACTTTGAAACATTTGGAGTCCAAAAAATGTTAGCTTCATGCAAAGTCTAAAAAAAACGTAATGAACAATTTTGATGAAATTCCCAAAATGTAGCTTTTAGGCCTGTGATCTTGTTTCAAGATCAGTGGACCTGATAACATTTTCCAATTAGCAGATATCTAACCAAATATTAAATATTTCAATATAATCATAACTAAATAAGCTAGATAAGCTAAATAAGAAAACATTAAAGATAGAAATAAAACATACTCGACTCGCAATGGCTAATGATTTATGATTAACCTGGAAGCGAACCAATGATATGCTTCTCGTAATATCTGCAGCTATAATTACATTACGAATTGCAATCAAACTGACGGTGTAAACTTGAGAATCAACAAAAGCCACACCAATCAGTTCATCATCTTTAAACCTGTATGCATATATCTAAAAAGACGTTTTCATATGACCTATTGAAATTATAAATTTTCTCTCTTTAAACTATTACATAGTTTCAACACATTTAAAACATAGAAATTCGAGCTAATACTTTAGAATATGATTAGCAAAAAGACAAGAAATTGTTTGAATTTAAATGATGGGCATATCTAAATAGTAATCACATTCTTCAGTTTATGTTCCAGTTCATGTTCAAATATGGCTGATTTGCCTATAAAATTTTCAAGATAGTAAGTACCTTAAAAAATAATATTCTTTTGTTTGCTCTTACTCGGGGTAACCATTGGAAAAAATTCAAAACGTACCATGTAAACGTAAACAAAACGTACAGCCTAAACTATCAGAGATAAATATCTTAAACTTTCCAGTATTCCAATAAACTAAAGTAAAAGGAAACCCAGAAATGCCAGAAATTTGGGTCAGAAAAAGCAAGAATTTTCCATATGTTCCAAAAGACACAACCCTCTAATTTTATGCAAAAAATAAATTAGACCCAGTTTTAAAAAATAATAAAATTTCAAAAATTATCACTTTTCCATTACCAGATAAAATTTTTGGAAAAAAAATGATATTTGAGATAAAACCTAGAGAATCAGAGGGGAATGCAAAAAAGGCTTGTTTAAAGCAATTTAAAGTATTTCTTTAAATAAGCAAAAACCGAAAATACACAGAGAATTTTGAGAAAAAATAATTGAAAATACTTATAGGCCTACTATACATTTACTTGTATTCAGAAACGTAATAATGAAAAATAAGATTTATGAAAAGACAAAGACTTAGTGACTACTTCACCACCAGAATATCTCCAAATACACTGCTGCTCAGCTTAAGTTAACAAAATTATAAAATAAATAATTTTAAAAATTTTGGATGAAAAAAAAAAAAAATATCGGATCACGGTGGTCCGTGATCTTTAATGTCAACCGAATCTGACAGGGTGCAACCAGGGGGTATCCAGCTGTCTTTTGATAGCGTTAAAACTCTACAGGCACCCAAAAAAAATTTCCACAAAAAACAAGAACAGTGAAAAAAACGTTTTTTTTTTGTGAATTTTCACAAATTTTCATTTTGTATTTATAACTTCAGTGACTTGTTATTGAACCCTTCATACGATTATGCGCAGCTGCTTAACTTTAAAGCAATAAGTAAATATTTGGGTGCTGTTAACAAGCAAAAAGCTGAGTGTTATTTAGTTTATATATTTTCCCACCACTTTTAGTTTTGTTTTATAAATAGCAGGCCATGTATAGAACGTTCTAAATAACATATACAAAGGTAGGGTTTATCTACTAAAATGATGCAAATTAGTGAGTGGTTACAAAAAAGTAAAAATAAGTTTCTTATTAAAAAAAATGATACATTTGAAGATGTTTGTAGTTTTTAAAATATGAAAAGGTGTTTTTATCACTTGCATTGATAAATTTTATGTCAGCCAAGTTTAAGATAATGTTAATTTTTATTGGCAGGAAAACATAGATTTCCGAATAATCTCTAAATTTTACCTCATTCTTAACAAGAATTCACCAAAATTTGATGTAAAAAATTTATCATAAGCAAACATTAAAATTTATCTTATTAAATTTTTCTTTGTCTTTGTTCCAACTAAAATGCCACACATCAAACTTCTTTAATAGCGTTCTTAATCTGCAGATGTTTTATATTTTTGATTTAACTGTCTTTTGTCGCACAACTTCATTTTATGTTTTATCTTTGAAATATAACATCTTGAGAAAATGTAGAAATTGAGGTTAGTTATTCTGTGTAGTGTTTTGTTAGAAAAATAAGGTTAGCAGCATTTAAATTTCTGGAGGTAAAATACCTCGAAAAAGCTTTATATGAATCAACTGCTCGAGCGTAGAATGATGTTACTGGGAAACACTATTTCTGGAGTTCTAGACTTCATTAAATTCAACAAAATTTTTTTTTAGGGGAGGGTTTCACTGAACTAAGTAAATTCTCTCACTTAAATCGATGTCCCCAAAAAAGCTCTGGATACTGCACTGGCAGCATAAATTTTGCGGAAAGATAAAATCTCAAAATTGACAACACACAAAAATCGCTAGAAATAAAATTTTTATCAGAAGTGGCCACATGGTTCAGATGGGAAAAAGAAAACAAACAAAAAAACAAAAAAACTGATTTAAGACGAGCATTATTTTTAGGCCTTAAATAACTGTTTTTGGTGCAAATGAAAAAAACAAAAAATAATAATGTAAGTAATATAAAACATGTAATTGTTTGTATTTATAAATTTCAATCGTCAGGCACATTAAAAAAAAAAACTAATGACACTTTCTGAAAAAAAAAAAAATGATTATGGAGGCCTGTAAGATGTAAAAACCACTTCATAGGAAAGAGGCTATAACAGGGACGCAGTTAAAACTTTACTCTATTCCTTTCATATTTTCATATAGAATTATTATAGAACAAATTGTTTCAGATGTAAAATGAAATAAATGAATTGATTGAACATTAATGAGCTTTGCAGTGGGCTCAACTAATAAATATAACATTCATTTCCTATCTTAGTTTATGAGACAAAATTACCAAAGTGAATAAAACTACCTTTTGTCCAACAGCAGCTATTAGAAAACCACTAGTAGCACACAGTGCTGTTACCGGACCTTTCTGTTCTTTTGCATATAACAACTAAGTAAAGTAAAATAACACAATAATACAAGCTCACTATAAATATCAAGCCAAATTTTGCTTGACATTTAGTGAAACCCCTATATGAAATCCCTATATGAAATAGCAGCCATAAAATTAGGGGGAGAAACTTTTCGAGAATTTTACAGCACAAAGTTCTTAAAAAATGGAACAAGCTATAAACGGACTCATGGAAATAAAAAAATTATTCAAATCTATGGATTCATAACCTAACATCAAAAATACCAGAACTACAAGACATTTATCAAGAATTACTGAACATCGTCAAGACAGCGCAATATTGACGTAAAATGAAAATAATAATGGAAAAAATTAATTGCTTTGCCAAGAATTGTTTCCACAATTCTTAAAATCAACCTGAAGTAAATTTTAGGCCGAAACAAACCCTCCTAACTTACGACAGATTACGACAGATTTGTGGTTTTTGAAGTAAAATAAGAAGTAAAATGTTCCTTTTGTTTCAGCAAATTTTAAAAATTTTATTCATTTTAAGCTTTGACTCCCAACCATAAGGTTCTGGGCTCAACTCCACTCAGCATAAAAAAAAATTGATGAAACATTATTAAGATAACTGACCAAACAAACTGACTGAAGGGTGGACAAGGGTGTCTTTATACAAACTGACTGAAGGGTGGACAAGTGTGTCATATAGGACTGTTTGTTTGCTTTGCATGGAGGATTAAATTCACAATTTCATCTACAAAAGTTGAAAAAGAAGCGTATGTTAGATTGCTCCATTTGATTGTTACTCTCCATCCCACTAAAAGCCCCCTCTATACCTTCCTCCACCACCACCCAACATCCCTCTCTCTTACCAGTACGAAACAAAGAAGAAATTCTGGTAGCAAACAATAGAGTTTCTGAAAAAATTTTTATAATATCAGCACTTTTTTTAAACTTTTCAGAAAATGCTTCTATCCATTATACTTAAACTTTTATTATAAGTATAATACAAATTTAACAAAACTTATCCTACATCGTTCTAGTGACTAATGGAATCCCAGAAAAAAAAGATAAGCTAATATAAATCTAAGACTCTAATGCTCTATCTCATTCAAAAATATCATCTGAAAACATTAACGAAAATACTTCCAAAATTACAACATAATAAGAGCAACATAAGAAAAAAAATTTTTTTGGACACATTTCAGTGAAAATACAAAAAAAAAAAAAAAAATTGGACATGCTTTGGTGGAAACACAACAATAAAAAAAAATTTTAGACACACTTCAGTGAAAATACAAAATGAAAAGAAAAATTTGGACATGCTTTGGTGAAAATACAAAGTTAAAAAAATGTTATTGAAAAGATTTCAAGAAAATTAAAAAAATTTTGTTTTTAGGCCTAAAATGGCATAGATTTGGGCCGTGCCTGGGGAACAACAATTTTCAACAACTTCATGCAATATTTAAAAAATTTTCAGATCGTATTTTAGGAAAATTGGTTTTAAGATACGAAATAATTAGGGTCCTGAGGACTAGAGCTAATAAAATTTTGTAAATGGCCAAAATCCAAAAGAAATCATCCACAAAATTCTCAAAAACAGAACAAAATATTTTCTAGAAAAATTTTTCAGAAAAATCGGAAAATAATTTTTAAAACTTCAAAAAAATTTTTGAACAAATAAAATTTGACCAAATTTGAAACAGGGAAATTAAAATCTAAAATGATCAATGAAACCTACCTTTGCTTTAGTTTTTGTTAATGGTTGCCCTGGTTCAGGTACTACTTCTAGCACATCAAACACCAAAATCTATAATAATCAATCATAGCTGCTTTTCTATCAATTAATATCTCATAATGAAAATTATCAGCGATAAATCATTGTTTTCATTAAGTTTTAATGTTTTGTTTCAACACTGGATAAGGATAGCAGCAAAATTTTTCAAGATAACAGCAAAGGGTTGGAACCAAACCAGAGATTTTCCCGTAAACTTCGTAATAAGAAACATTTTATGTAAAATACTAGAACTGAGAACTGGTCATATGGGATAGCAAAAAAAACAAATAAATAAAAAAAAAATACAGAGCAATAACTTTTATTTTAAAAAGATAATCTTCAAACCAAAAATTCTTAGTCGCATTTGAGAAAATTTCAAAAATGTAATTTTTGGGTGAAAAATCAACTTATTAGTCCCAACATAAAAAATCAAATTTATTTCAAAAAACTCATCCATTCAATCATTTTCATGGTTGACATTTCCTTAGGAATGATCTATTAGAATTGAAAGTTTCTTTTTCTCAATCAAGCTCAACAAACCACTCGCTCCTGTTCTGAAAAAAAGTTGGTGCAGCAAATTATATTCTACATGAGATATGCTAATAAATTTACAAACTGGTGGAATAAATATAAAAAAAGCAGCCGTGCAACGGCCATATAATAAAATGTTTCTACTTAAAAAGCTGTTTTTTCAATTAAACTTACCATTTCATTCAACTTTTGATATTTTATGACTTTTCAGCATACATACATGCGTAATAAACACAAAGTGCATATTTCTATCACGTAATAAATACATTAGATATTAATTTTAGAAATGGTAAAAAAAGATCAACATGTCATCACTAAGGTTTTTAAATATTAACCATACCCTTCCTTTACAAGCCAGATCTTCTCCATAGTTATATGTAGTTGCTACCACCAAATACTGTTTAAGACCACTCTCAACTATTTCTGAAGACAACATCAGAACTTGCATGCAAGTAACGTGTTCAAATTCTTCGAGCACAGTCCTTTAGCAAAACATGCAAGTCAACAATTGTTAAGAAATACATTTAAAGTTTTTTATGCATTAAAAATCAAAAACATTAAATATTCTATGGTTAATTATCCCTCCTTTAATTTTAGAATTAAAAAAAGATTTATTTCATCATCAAAATATTTAAAATATTTAAAAACAATATATATTAAATAACCAAAAATAATTATTTTAAAATAAAATAGCCTGCTTTGATTACAGGAGTAACACAAGAAAACCCTAGGCCTTGTTTCTGTAGTGGTTCCAACTAAAACAGCATAAAAAACCAAAATTTCGAATTTATTAATTGTTTCTTAAAACGAAATGAAACTTTAATCATTCCATCTACTTTTTGCTGACTTCAGTAATATTCATACAAAAATAAGCAAAGAATCTTTAAATACTGGTCTAAGTAAGTAAGTAAGTATTTATTCACTATCAATAAAAATTTTACAAAATAAATGTTAAAAACGTCGTTTTAA
>JAUZNK010004067.1:0-10596 GCA_035046665.1 Euphysa ruthae | reverse complement strand
TCATAGCTAATGTACATTTCTTTGTGGCAGAATAAATACTTACTTACTTACTTACTTATGCTCATATATGTGTAAAGAAGATCTTAGTTAATATTTAAAACATGAAAAATTGTTATATTCAAGGCTAAATTTTGTTCCAAATTTTAGGTGTTACTTTTTAACTCAGATATTTATACAGAAATCAGCAGCAAAAAATTCTTTATACCCAGTAAAAGTGAAATAGTAATCCCTGCAAACATTTTTGCATAGGTTTTTTTCAGAAAATTGAATTAAATCCAAAGCACAATAAATTTGATACACACAGAAAGCTCAGTTCTTTGTACCCAGATCGCATTTGACTTGTAACTGCAAGGTCTTGGATTCAAATCCCAGTATTGCATTTTGGTGTCATAAGTTAGGAGTCTTAACTCCTTTTTAGCTTCCTACTTAATTGTGGCTTCCAGCCTTGCGGGAAGCGACTTATTTTTGAACAAAAAACATGAACAATTAGTTGTAGAACCCAGGAGATTAAGTAAGTCCTCAAAAATTTTACTATGCAAGTAAATATTTAAATATTTACCATGTATATATTCAACTTATTTTATAATCATCTCTTAAAATGCATAAAATGCTTACGCTTTCACTTCCAGACATTTCTACTCCATTTCCTTGGACTGTGAATAGTCTTTTTTGACCAATCGCAGTCAAACAGACAATTACCATGCCTTTTTTTTTTTTACATAAGAGCCATCTTCTTTTTGAACGAGAGATAAAGGTTACAAAAAAATCACAATTTGGCCGTGATTTTTGGTTACAAAATCTTGATTCATCGGCCGCTTGAATAAGTGTCCAAAATAAAAGTTTGAAAACATTATTTTGCAAAAAAGTATTTATAAAAATGTGTTTAAAACAACATTGGTCAAGAGTGTATGTATTATTAAAGTACAATATTGCCTTCATTTTTCTCTAAAACTTATATGATAGGAAAAGATCGACAAAATGTTTTTTTGAATATTTCTAATTATCTAAATTATATTTTCAAGATTTAAATTGTGATGAGTTACTAGAAACAAGTAGCAGTTTTCATGGCAAAATTGTATGGCAAAACATCTAGCTTTTAACATATTTGGTCAATGCAACTACTTTTGATGAAAGCCGTCTTTAACACTTTCACGATCATTAATAACTTGCTCCATGTTTTGTACCGTTTTGAATATAATTACATGTGTTAAATTCTTATTGATTAACATTTCTATAAAAAAAGATCTGTTTTTTGCTTCCCCATTTTGAAAAATTTAAAGAAGAATCTGGTACCCAAACGTTTTAAACAAGAGAAATCAAAAAATTGATCTACAGCCATCTTTTCCTGCTATTAATTTGTGACCAAAATTTATGTAAACAATTTAAGTTAGTAATAATAAATTCTATAAATTCTTTTAAATTCTACAAATTAAATAGAGTTCATTTTCCGATCTGCCAGTCAACCAAAAAAAGTAAAAATACTTGTCTGTCTACTTCTTAGAACAGTTTTTAACTCTGAAAGAAAATGTTGACTTGAAAGATAAAATATGCAAAGATTTCTTAAATTGAGTTTGCTTTTCATCGTGTTTAATTTCAAGCGACCCAAATTTTAGGTATTTTAACACTTTTCTTATAGCTATAGACCTGTATATCATTAGTTTTTTTTAGAGATTCTAACAATATAATTTAATGCTTTGATATCATAAGCTATTAACCATAAATACAAAACTTTACTCAAATCATTAAAATGCACATGTATGCAAATATCTTCATCTAATAAAATTTTTTTTTCCAAGAAATTTATTTTATTATTTTTACTGTGCCTAAAAATAAGCCTAAAATATATTTTTTTTTTGCCTTCTTTTTTTTTAAAGATTATTTTTTCTTTAGATTGTGTTCAAGGGCTCACTTAAGCACGATGTCAAAGTTTGTCATATTTTGAACTTACTAAATGCACATGTTTATGATGAATAAATTTACCTAAAACAATGAAAATATTTAAACTATACATCTTTTCTTTTTCTGAGTTTTATCTACAATGGCAACTAAGTTTATATTTTATGTTTAAATGCATGCTTTATGAAATTTGAGTACATTTAATTTACTTATAGTTGATATGTGTGTACCTGGAGATGTGGTCACATGTACTGGAATTGTTCAAGTTACTCAGTCTGATGAAAATAGTATGTAAATTGTACTCCTTTTTTATAAAAATTGTAAGGTGTTACATCAGAAATTATAAATTTTACCTATTTCATATTTGTTTTTAGAGAAATCAAATAAAAAGTTTCCTGATGTTTTAGATTTTGGTAAGAACAAAGACAAGTCTATGTACCTACTTTACATCCATGCTGTTTCCATTAGCAATAATAAGGATGCTCAAGAAGAATATCAAGAGAATTGGTCTTCAGAATTCACAATGAAAGTATTTAATTATTTTTCTAAATTGTTTACCTATTTGCGCTTTTTGTGTATTGAATACTCAATCTTTATTAAATTACAATGTGGATTAAAAGTCACACTTTTTTGAAATATTTAAAACCTTGGAAAAAAACTTCTAACATTCTTTCTGTTAGCATCTTTCAGTTGAAAACATTTATAAATGTAATATTATATTGATGGTTTTAGTGGACATTTAGAAATATAACAAGCTTTTTTCTTAGCAAAATGTTTTACTATTTTTTATTCCTTTATGTTTTTTTTTTTGTTTTTTTTATTTTTTTTTATTTTTTTTTTACATAAATACATTCTCGTAATTTAGCAATTTACATTTGGAGCCAAAAAAAGTTTTAATGTGAAAATTTAGCTCCTATTATTAGGGAAGTTGTTACTGGAATGGATTTATATTGAATTTCCAAAATACATAAAATTTTTGACATGCATTGTTTGAGGTGACTTCAGTAAATTGAAAAGAAACAGTAGGAAAACAAACAAACCGAAACCATCTTTTGAAATATCTGTTAAGCCTTAAAAGTTTTATTTTTAAAAGAATTATTTTCAGTCAAAATTTTCTAAATTCAAACATAATTTGAAAGTAAAAGATGATTATACATTATATCTTTGCAATTTGAATATAGGCTTAAATTTAATCAGCATTTTTACTATTGGATAATACGATTTTAATATGATTAAATCTAAATACGAGGTAAGACGGTTTTATTAGACTCCAGTCAAAACCAGCAGACCCATTTTAATTTTTCTGTTTTTCTTTATATTTTTATTCGCTAACCATCCCTTAGCTTTTTTGAAGTTATGCATACAGTTTTAGGATCATAAGAAGAATGAAAAGATAGCAAACACTTTTTAGAACTTTTTTTTATGTAATTGTGTTATTTATAGAATTATTTTATTCATTTGTTTATTTTTTTATTTATTTTTTTTATTATTAGTTTCAAATTCTTCCTTTGGTTAAACAATGCATATTTTGTCTAGTTTATTGGGAAACAAAGCAATATTTTTGTTACCAATGTTACTGTTTCTTAGTTAAACTGTGTTGTGGTCAAAAACCTTTGGTGAAATGATTAGCACACTAACAAGTTTTTTTTTTTGGGTTTGAAGTATGAATATTTACAAAATTATTTATGTTATTCAATAACTAGTTGTAAAAGAAAAAGATATAATTTTTTCTCAGTGAGTGTGTTAATATTTTAGGAACTTTATGCAATTCGAGAGATTCAAGCTGAGAAGAATTTGTTTCGATTAATTGTAGGATCTTTATGTCCAGCTATTTATGGACATGTGGTAAGATAAATTAAATTTATAGCAATTAATTATTTATATGTGTTTATAAATACAGGTATTGTTATATTTAGACCTATCAAAATTTGTCTTAAAACCAAGCCTATCAGAATTTATAATATGGTATTTATTAACAAGTAAAAAAATGTTTTTAGAGGATACGTATCATATTTATTGCTGTAGTACATTTTGTTTCCAGGTTTTCAGCGGAAGCACATTCTGATTTATTTTCACACATTTCTGATGTAGTTGGTTTTTATTTGCCAGTAGATTTTAGTGAATAAAACATAGATTTTTACTTTTAAAAAGTAAGTAAAAATCTATTAAACAAACAAAGTAGCTCAATATACAAAAATTCTTCTGTCTATTTCATTATATTAGTTCAAGCAATAGTTCAAGTAATACTAAATATAAATTATTATATATATATATAAATATTATATATATATATATGTATGTATAACAACAGAAAATAAAACGATTGGTTGAATCATTGAAATGTCTACTAAAAAATGAAAGAATGATTCGGTACCACCAAGTCGACAATTGTGTATCTGTAGGTTGCCGCTATTACGTTAAATCAACAAGACAAGACCTCAAAGTTTCAAAACAACAAAATTATTTGAGAATTCTTGAAAAATTTTCGAAAGGATTGCAGTTTATAAGAGATTAGATCGTAAATTTTAGAACGCCTGTCACGAGCAAATTCTGCTCAAAGAAGATCTGTATTTCTATATTTTGTCAATTTTAATTCAAAAAAGAAATTACAGTTAAAAAATTCAAAAATGAAAATGATTTTTTTCCTTTTCTTTCTTTGTTTTTTTTTTTTTTTTTTTTTTTATGCATGAATCTACGGGTTTTTTTTTGCAAATAATGTGTACCATTCATTACATTTAATGCGTGTAAACATCATTCCTCCGTCATTTGCTTGAAAGTTTATTTTCTGGCATGACTTGTTATTTCTTTTTTTAATCTAAAAAATCCTCTTGGAAATAAAATCAAACCCCTATTATCAACATTACATTAAAAAAAAAAAACAGCAGCTGGCTGCTGCTGCTCCAAGGAAAAACCGTGCAAACTAGCATTATTCTGAATTCACTAGTCTATTAAGTATTTAAAATTCATTGGTGAGAGAAAAACCATTTCCAGCCTTGAAAATTCATGCCTTTGTGCTCAAAAGTGATTGCTTCTTAGAATTAATCTAGTATGATGCAATTTTTTAAAAACCGATTGCATTTACCTGAACAACTATATATATTTTTTTTTTTTTTTAATAATTTTTAACGCGATTTCATTCCAAGCTTTATGAAAAATGGCGTTTCTCAAAAATACAAACTCATTTTTCGTTTTCAATAACACTTTCCGTTTTTCAAAAAATTGCTTTAGGCTCTTAAAATATAAAACGTATAGCTTTAAAACCTTGGCTAAATTTATTTTAAAAACAATATTTGAGACTATTCGAAAATTTATACATTTATGAATTGAACCCATATTGTTTCTAGATATTTCTACAAATTTTCTGCTTTATAAGAAATTTGTTCACGCACACTCGAAACCGAAGTGGTAAATTTGAAATCAAAAACGCTTTTTTTCTTCAAAAACAATTTCTGTAAAAACATATTGGTTGTCAAAATTTATATAGGTTAGTAATTTTTTAAGCTGCTAATACAAAAAAAAAATTGGTAAAACAATATAGTTTTCAATAGATTTTCAGTTGAAAAATATTCCATATTTATATAAGTAATATTTTGCCAGAAGATTCTTTAGTTAATATAGAACGTTTTTTCATTTTTTCTTTTTTTTTAATACTACAAAAGAGAGATTATCACAATTTAAGGATGGAATAACCGTATACGTAATTTTCCATTTTCCAGAAAAAACATTTAGTACACCAAATTATTACCAAGGTAGTTCTCAAAAACTCATTAAGGTCAATATAAGGACTGGATAAGTTAAAAAAACTCTTAGTAAACCCTAAGAACGTCTCACTTGGCACTTTAAAAGTAAATTCATGAGACAAACTCCATTCAGGAGCAAAATAATTCATATTCACAATCAACGAAGTATGAGAAAATAAGCCTATCTATTTTTTCTTAAAGTATAAACTGGGTACTAACTTTACAAATTTTTTGAGTTTTACATAAGCAAAATTTTATTCCCAGTAAAATAAGATATTTAGAGTAAATAAAACCCTTGATTAAACACTTCTTTAACAACTATAGTCGAAATGCTCATTACGTCAGCGGGATGCTCATAATGGTATCAGAATTCATCGTGTAATGGCAATGCTCTTTTTGTCATGAGATTGCTCACCATGTCATCAGAATGTACATTATGTCGTCCAAATGTTCATCAAGTAAATTGAATGCTCATCTTATAATGGGAATGCTCCTCATGTAATTGGAGTGCTTATCATGTCATCAGAATGCTTATCGTGTCATCAGAATGTTCGTCATGTAATCGGAATGCTCGCTAAGTCATCAAAATATTCATCATGTCATCAGAATGCTTATCTAGCCACTAGAATTTTCATTGTGAAATCGTAACGCTCATTATTAAGATTTCGTGATGAACGTCATGTTCATCATGTTATCGAAATTTTCATTTTGTAATCGAAACGTCCGTCATGTAATTGGAATTTTCATCGTACCATCAGAGGTGATCATCATGTAATCGGAATGTCTATTTTAGTAGTTTTCCCCCGAATTTTTTGCAATCTTTATTTAGTAAAATGTTCTAGCATTGAAGCAGTTTCCTCTTATTAAGATGTCATGATGAGAACCAGTTTCACTCCTCGATTCCTTAGATTTTAATAAATATTCATAAAATGTTTTAATTACACAAAGTTTTTCGTGAGAAGAATTTGCCTGAAAGATTAATTTTGATGTAGATTTTCCATTTCTCCACGATTTGATAAATTTTGAAAAAATAACGAATGCACAGTTGTTAGTCCTCGCCATATCTCTTGCATCTAGATGGTGAATTTCGTGGCATCTAGAAGCGCAACTTAAGGACAACACCAATTTTTGAATTAAATCCTTATCTGTAAGCTGACTGTTTGAAGGCGATTTTTTTATATGTTCCAATACGATATTTACATCCCATTTAAACAATATTTTGATTTTGGAGGTCTCATATTAAAAACTTCACTTAAGAGCTTTGTTACACTAGGATGCTTTCCTACATTAAGACCATCTATTTTCTCATGGTGGCAAGAAAAAGCAAATTTATGCGAGTTTATTAATCTGTATTCATATTTTTGATCATAAAGATGTCCAAAGAATTCTAGAATTTTATTTAGAGGGGCTCTAGAGGGATCAAACTATTGCCCGATATTCCAGCTACACCAGTTTTTCCAGGCCAGTTTATAATTATTGATTATCCCTTGTCTGCGGCAATTTGAAATAAGCATTTCAGCTGTTGCCGATAAAGATCTTGTTTCCAAGGTTTTCCTGAATTCTCTATGTTACTAACATCATAGTTTTGTTCTGAATTAATGGGTGTATTACTCATAAGGGATACATTAACAATGTCTGTGACCAACGGATCTGTATTGGATTTTGAATAGCCATCTGACATAATTGGGGGTACCAGGCTTGGGATATCCATAATGGAGTCACAAGTGTCATTCTCCCCTTTTCCTTCCTAACATTTTGCAATACCCTCCCTATCAGCGAGAGTGGAAGAAAAGCATACATTTGATATAATGCCCAACTCTGTTGAAAGGCATCCGTCGCCCATGAGTTGGGATCCACATTCCAAGACACATGTTTTGGGACTAGTTTAAAAGTCTGAGGCGCAAAGATTTATTTCGCATCACCCCATAAGTCTTAGAATTTTTTGAAAAACCCTGGAGTAAAGTTTCCATTCGCTGGAATCTTGAACGTTTCGAGATGGGAAGTTTCCTTCTATGTTCAGTAGACCCGGAAAATTCTTTGTAATAAGAGTGATTTTCTTCAATTGACAAAATTTCCATATCTCCTTGGCTAGAATTATAAACATTGAGAACTTGGTGCCACCTTTCTTTAGAATATAAGATAGGGCTGGCATGTCCAATTGAAGATGAACTGCTACATTCTTCCTGGTTTCGCAAAACGTTTGTAAACCCAGGAAGGCAGCTGTTAGTTCCAGTACATTATTTGATTGTTGGACTCCTGTAAAGACCGTTGACCCGCTGTGAATGTGCCCTGACAACGAGATCCACATCTTTTAAGTAATGCGTCCGACTGTAGTAATACATCTAGGTTTGGACTGATCAGGGGGTTTCTGAACATAGTTAATTATTGTTCAACCACCATTGGAGGTCTAATATTGAAGCCTGACTTAGTATAACTTCTCTGTTTCATAAGACTTCCTAATCCCCAGGTTTTGAATTTTTTATTTTTGTAGGAAGCGAAAGTGCATTAGGGCCGGTAGAATTGTTACTGTCGTTGCAGATATTTACCCTAATAATTTTGAAATCTCTCTGATAGTAGTTTTTTGTTTTGTGACGAGATCTCTGGAAGGTTTCTTTTTTTTTTTTTTTTTTTTTTTTTTTTTTTTTTTCGACAGGCAGAGAGATTGTCATCTCTGAAGAATTTATAATCATATCCAAAAATTCTACTTCGCTTACTGGCTGTAAAATCGTTTTCTTGGTATTGATTACATAACCCAGATTCTTTAACAGGTATAGAGTGGTATCCCTTGCCCTCAATGTTTCCTTCAGTAAATAAAACAATCAATCTTGTCATTAACTTTTTCAAGAGGGATACAGGAACTTCCATTAGTTTCATAAAAGCCGTTGGAGCTTGACCTAGGCCAAAACATAGGCAGAGAAACTCATAGTAGGAGCCTGTCCAGAAAAATCTGACATATTGTATTAAGTAATGGAGTGCACAAATGAGCGTCCTTGAGATTCAATTTGCATATATAATCTCTTTGGGACAAAAAGGGTGCGAACCCATCATTTCTTTCAAGATATGCAAACCCTCAATTTTGAAATGCTGATATTCTACAAATTTGTTTAGAGATTGCAGATTTATAACTGGACGGTTCCCCCTCCTTTTTTGCAACTAGAAATATGTTAAAAATTATATAACTATATCTTAAAAATTGATTTTGACAAGGCTCTACCTTCCTTATGGCATCTTTGTTCAACATTTTCTGTATCTCTGCATCTATCATTCGACTCTCTGTTAAGGATAGAGTCTGTTTCTTTAAATGGTTTTGGACAGGTGTTGATAAAAAATTTATTTTGTAACTCTCCGCTGCTGAGAGTATGTTTGGATCCGGGTCACTTTTTGCTAGTTTTTTTAGAAATAATGTAATTTTCCTTCTAATAGAAGGTTTTAAATTTTTTCTGGAAACAATTGTTTTACCACTGGGTGTACATTTGGATATTTTTCCAATGTTAGATGCTGAGATATCAGATTTATTTTTAAAACTAACATAGGATATATTACCTCTGTTGTAACCACATCTTTGGTTTTTTTGTCACTGTTTTGCATAATAATTATCGGTGTTTCTTCAGAAATGAACTGTGTCGTTGTGATAATGCCCTCGGCCCCTATTAAGTGGTCGAGGGCATACTCGAAAGAGTTGTTGCTGACGACTACTTCTGCCCTTTCCCAAGTCTTGGATTTATTCTTTCATTGCTTTTTTGACATGACAATATCTGCAACATCTTTTGTAAAATCGGTTCCAAATAATGTATCAGATGGATTTTCTAAAAGTTCGGTTTTACTCTTTAAAAGCTTTTTATCTGTTGAACCATTGTCATTCAGTAAGTTTGATAAAACAAAAAGTCGACTTGAATATAATAGAGGCACAGTCCATGATACCATAATACTATTGACCCAGTAGTATCATGGACTGTTCTAACCCTTTGAGGATAAGGTCCAGATCCATTTCACCATCCAATTCAACCAATCTGATTTTATCAAGAAGGATCCATACCTCTGAAAATGGGCAAGTGCGTTCCTCATTTTGTCTTCTGCTTTTTCAAGACTTTTATCGAGGTTTATTTCGCTCGCGTTTTTCATTCAATCATAATTTTTATGAAATCTTCGTCGAGTTTTCGAGCTGGTGGTAAATTTTCAGGCACAGTACAATCATTCAATATTGTCTCTTGCAATTTTTTGTCTGGAGTGTATTTATTAAAATGTACCTCAATATACTTTTCCATATCATCTGGCAATACTCTTGCATTTTTTGCTATTTTAGAGCAGAAAAACGACAAGAATCTACTGATTCTCGTTTTTTTTTGGGGTTTCGAGCTGTATCATTAGTCCTGGAACCGTTATTTAGAGAAACAGCAGCTGAGTTTTCAATCCTGAGTTCCCTTTCATTTTCAACGATGACATTTGATAAATTTTTGTCACTGTTTGTATCGATTTCTTCGAAATTACTTGAATTCAACATTGTGCAATGTTGTCGCTTCAGCGAGCAGGTAGAAATGTTGGTGCATGCGCTTTAAAAAGCTGTCAGGAATCAGTATTAAGAAAAATCGGTATTAGATCAGAGTGAGATTTTATGAAAGAAAATTTGAATAGCATATTATTTTACATTGTTAAATCACATAACATTTATTTTTCTACCTGTTTTTCGTCTTTCACAAAAAGTTCTCTTCGCATAATTAAAGAACTAAAAAAATACGAGAGGTATACACCCGCAATAAAAAAGAAGTGAGTAGGAGAAAAGAGAAAACGTCTTGCTTTCTTTTTCATTTCTTCACTTAATTTCTGAAGGCATTCATTGCATTGTAAGAGTGGTTATTGATAAGAGAGCAAGCACGTGTGGAAAAACTCCTGAACGAAAGGTTACGAGTTCGACTCCCACCTCTGGCGGAAATTTATTTCCATGTTATCTCTGAGTTTCTGA
>JAUZNK010004065.1:0-10598 GCA_035046665.1 Euphysa ruthae | reverse complement strand
ATATATAAATTAAATGGACTTCTTTACTCCCGTAAGTCAGTAATGGATTATTTTGCTAGAGAGAATGCAACTCCATTATATTAACTTAATAATGATGTGGGGCAGCGGAACGCTATTTATCATCCAATGCCAAGATATCGTGCCCCAGACAGTGAGACGCCAAATTTTACATAAAGATAAGGGGTCTAAATAAAAACTGGTTCACCAGGAAGAAAATTTTGAATCTTAAACCTTTTAAAACTGTTTCTAAAATTTCTGGCTACTTTGAGACATATAAAAAAAATAATCTTCAAAACCAAAATATTGTACTAATGTGCTGATAAGACCTAATTCTGGGACACATAAATATTTTTAAATAATTATTTAAAACCTCTGATGATCGGTTAGAAAGGGCTAAAAATTGATTTATAAAAAAGATGTCTAATCATTAGTTCATTTAAATTCTTTGATAAGATAGTTGTATTTGGCAAATTTTTATTAAAACTTCGCTTAATGATACAAAAAGTCAAAAATTTAAAAATGGTTCGATATAACATTCAACTATCGCTTTAAATCTTGTTGAGTGAATTTACCAAACACCGTTTTCATTTCATTGCAATTTGCTACAAACTCATTTCCTACTACGATTAGTTCTATTTTTTCAGTAAACTCTTTATTAACTTAAAAAATTGTTAAATCGTTTGGGTTTTGTAGTTGATCATTTCCATTTTTTGGTGTCGCGACCACTAGAGAACACATTAGACTAGCTATTACTTTAGTACTGGTTTTGTTCAAGTTGATTGTTTTATTTATTTATTATTTTTTTTTTTTTTTACTGAATTAAGGAGATAGATTGTCAAGATCTTCAAGATGACATAAATATCAGGTATCATATTTTTTTATAATTTCCCTGAGTAACAAATAAATCAGGAGTTTATTATTTTAATAATAGACAACAACCTTAAAATGTCAAGCACTTGAGCTTAACGCACAGTGTATCAGTGGATTACGCGTTTATTCTTGGGGAATACGATGAAAACTGAACTCTATTTTATAAAAGGAATAGTTTTTATAATTTGAGCAGTAATTTATATTAAATATAAACCGATTAATGTTAAAATTTATTAAGATGAAATCTATTTTCCAACTAATATTCCAACTTATCATCTTCTTTAACTTTATGTATCTTCTTATTGTAACCGTTTTTTTTTACGTTCATATCGCATAAAACATAGTGCATAAAACATTAGGAATTAGATGGTGTATGTTTTTTTCGCCATTGTGCCAAGATGCTTCATTAAAACAAAATAAACAATTAAAAATAAACAATTTAGAAACGCTCCTTCAAATAGTTGATTTTTAATAAACTCCCAGGCGTTCAATTAAGTAGATAAACGGCTACCTAACCTTTCAATTCTAAAAAATTAAAAACAACAGTAAAATAAAAAGAAATTTCAAAATTTTTAAATTTGACACTGTAGGAAAGCAGTAGAAATTTCAAACAAATTAATATAAATTCTATAATCTTCTTCTTTCAATTAAG
This sequence comes from Euphysa ruthae, assembly GCA_035046665.1. NCBI lineage: Eukaryota > Metazoa > Cnidaria > Hydrozoa > Anthoathecata > Corymorphidae > Euphysa > Euphysa ruthae. The sequence continues at coordinate 9,076 of JAUZNK010004065.1, read as the reverse complement.
AATTTTTAACAGTTTTTTTAGTTAAAATGTTCCCTAAAATTTTCAATTATGTTTTATAATTCTTAAAAATATCCCAGCAAAATATGCTATCCGAGCCACAAAATAGCACAAACATCCAATACATACATCAAATTAAATATATAATCACGCATATGATTAATTATGCATAGACACAAAAAAATTACCTCTCAAAAATTATTTAAATTTATTATTCAGTTCTTCGCCTCTGCTCATAAAATCAAAAGTATTAAACTTTTAGCAAGTCAACAATTTTTGTTTATTTACGAGTGGACATGACATAAGGATTATTTACACTGTATATAAAAATCTTTTGTTGTATTTATTAAAGGTGTCGTTACCGTTAGCAACTACTATTTAGATATTTAATATCTTTTGAAGATGTCAAGTACGACTTTCATGAAAAAGAGTCAAGTTACTAATATATTTATTCATATAAAATCAAACAAAGCAGCAAAGTGAATTCTCCCTAACCCTCTTCAGATAATAAATTCTCGGTCACATTATGGTAACGATTATATTTATAAATATAATAACATAAATATAATAATATCTCTTAAAAACGAGCTAACCAACGTGAATCTATGACTACAGTAAGATTAACAAACAATTTTTATAAAATTGAAGAAGATTTCTTTTTATCAAGTTGAGATTATATTTTTATCATTAAGCTGTCTTATACAATTTCCTAATTTTATTTTTTTAATTTTAGGACTCTCCCCAACTTTCTTCACACAAAAATAATTCTTTTCTACACAGGTGGCTCTTGCTTGAAAATTCTTTCCAACATGAAAATTTTAAGGTAATCAAAAATGTTTTTAAAAGAAATTGTGAGTATGTGAGTGGTTCGTTGATAACAAACTTTGCGTGCATCTCAAAAAGGATAAAACTAAACGAATTCTTTTTTTTTCAGCAAAAAAGAAAGTGAAAAAAACTAATTAAATTAAATTTAACTTTGAGGCACCTATTAAAAAAAATATCTCTGTCAAATACCTTTATTAGATAAAACCTTGATGGGTAACCACGCCTATATAAGTACTGAACAGAATAAGCAAACTGGTTGTCTTTTGATATGATGTTTGAGTCAGTTCATTGCTGCAGATGCTTTTAAATTTTTCAAAAATAAACCGAGCACCTCTACACAATATCCATTTAAGGCTAGACACACACTTTAAAAGATCAACCGTAGTGTCACCAGAAGTTCCTCTTATGTGGCACAATCTTTATAATGAAACGAAAAAAACAAAAAAACAAAAAATTAAAAACTATTTAAGTATAAAATTAATGAAATCTTTTTTAGTTTCTTGGATATAATACGAAGAACGAAGACTTACTATTTATTGACCATAATATACATTTTTCACTTTTGCAGATACTAAAATTTTATTTCTAGCAGATTTTTACTAAATCTATTATAGTTTCTTCCTACCAAAATTCCTCTTCCCACTCCAATTTTTTTTTTTTTTTTTTTGTACAAAGGGACCACAATGGAAATAACAATTTTTGTGCCTATCCATGGCACGTTTTATGCTTTGTGTCTGTTTGATCAAGTTTATGTTTTGTTGTAGATTTGTTATGGCAGAATAAAAACAAGCTAAATTTTTTAAAAAAGGCTTAATTTTCGAAATAATTTTTACAGAAGAACTGAAGTGATTGGTTCTGGTGTACTTAAAGCTCCCAATTAAGCTTAAGGTTAAGAAATTCGTTGGTTCTGAAGTGGGTTTAATTAAATACACACTTCTAGGATCCGGAGACCAATGCCTTAACCACTCGGCCAGACAACTATGCTTATAAAGAAAATTTAAAAGTTAATTTTTCGTTAAAAAGAATTTTAACGGCTACTGTTAGTAATGCAGTGATGTCTATTTTTAACGCCTTCTCGTTTGACAAGAAATTTATAGTTCTTCACAAAAAATTTCAATTTTAAATCTCTATTCTAAAGTAGAAAATCTAAAAGTAAACTTAAATTTTGCACTCTGGTTAGGGTTCTAATGTTTTCCAAATATTTGAAAAGTCCACTATATCATTGAGCGGGATTGAAGACAACGCGAATTTTAAGGATAAGAGCGTTCGGCATTAGAATGTCAAGGGTTAGGCTGGCTCACTTGCAATGCTTTGGTAAAAACTCTATAAGCTGGTATTATCCTTAATGTGATAACACACTTACTTTAATGTGCTCTATATATATACATTATTATTTTTCGTTTGAACAGTTTGGATGAAATATTTCAAAATGAAATTATTCTTGAATTCAAATTGCTTCTTAAGATATTGGAACAATTTAGCTATTTCGCCTGTAAAAAATATTTTTACATAATGTAAAAAAATTCTCAAAAGGCTAATTGAAAATCAGTTACAATTATTATCTTCCATTAATATTGATTTTCCATTATCCTGTTGAACTATTATGGCACAGAATATATTGAGTATTAAATCTCATTATTTCATTAGTATCGCCAGTCAATTCCATTCTCAGTCAATTACAAATCTTTACATTAAATTAGCAGCTTAATCCTAGAAATCCGACTGGAAGCTCATATTGCCTTTATGATGTTATAATCAAACCATGGGTGTCAATTTGATCGGTATTTTTCCCATTTGCAGGTCTGATTTACGCAGGGATAAATTCTAATCGAAAAAGTGTAGAAAGTATTACAACACCGGCATATATAATTTAAAGTAAATTATGAATGTTCCAGCTAAACTTTTTTTATCGTACACCGTAAAATTGGTATTTTCTCATGGTTGTCTATGCTTGGTTTTTAAATGTTTTATTAAATGATAATGGACTCTTTTACTGACAAATTTTTTACCAAATACTACAGCGATTTAATATATGAGTTATATTTATTTATTTATTTATAGTTAAATTTTGTTGTGATTTTAATTCAGCATGCTGTTAAAAAAAAATAAATAAATAAATAAAATAAAAATAGCTTCAAGTTATGAGTTAGACAAATCGGCTTGCTATTTGTTTCCCGAAGTTCCACATAGAAAGCGTTCCTATCTTCTTAGTTTTTTCTCTCGATTCTAATGCACAGTTATCAATGAAATCGATAACGAAATGAATAGTGTTACCTTTAAGCCAAAATAATTTATCTTTCAAAGACTTTCAAATTTAAATCTTTAATCACTAAGTCACTTAAGTCACTAAAGCTGTAAACGTTCTTGAAACTCCGCTGTATCCTTGAATAACATGAATGAAACCTGTGTTAAGTATTTTAACAAAATTTTCCACAGCCCTATCAGAGATTGGCAAATTTTTAAACTAATGTTTATGTCACCATACTGAATTTAATGTTTTTTTAAAACATCGTCTTTCATAAACTTAGATATTTGGATTTTGCAAACCATATCACATTTTGATTTTTTTGTATTGCTCTTGAAATTTTTTCATAGCATTTTCTTCTTCTATTTTTGACTGTGAGGTGGAGATTTCCATTTCAACATCTTGTTTTCATCTAAACAATAACATCAACTTCATCACGTTTTCAGGCAAATTGTTGTCTGAAAAAATATCAGCATGTTTAAATAAACTTTCAAATGGTGGATTCAAGGTTTGTGGTGTTGTGACAGACAATCACAATGCAAATATGAATGTATTAAAATCTTTGAAATATATATTAAGTAGGCCATGTATTGACAAAATATTTTGTTGAAACTGAGAATATATGTTATATAACACAACTTCTTTGATTTATAGTTAAACAAACTATAATGTGTCTTTACGCTAAATTTATAAAGAATGAAAATTTTAACCACAAAACATTTTAAATGACGTAGTTTGATACTTAAGATAAAATTTTTTATTTTGCAGGGGGGGTCAAACCTCTCACCAGAGGCTGATAAATTTCTTTGTGATTAAATTTTCATATTTTATAAAAAAAAATTAAATGAAATTTTTTGAGGGCAGCCGTTATAAGATGACAGATTTTCATGTGAATTTTCTTAAAAACCGAAAAGCCAAAATAAAGATATTGTCCGAAAATTTAAAAGGTCCTGGAATTAGACACCTGTAAAAAATAAATGTGTATAATTTTTAAACATATAGACATCAATCACCTTACCAAGGTTAGTTAAAATCTGTTATTACGTCTTAAGATATAAATGATAATTTTATGTGCTAAATGTGTCATATCCAATTATGATGTCATCACAAGGCTTGTTTTAAACTATACTCAAAACTTCAAACGCTTATATTCGAGAACCACCTAAAACTTGGTCATGCTGGGCTCACCGCTGTGCCCCCGGTTCTGTGAGTGACGGCACGTCACTCGACGGCACTCGCGTCTCCCATGTTAGAGACGCGCAGATTTTTGGTGATACCGTTACACAATGGAAGCTTTTCATGAGAAGAGCCATCTTGACACACACCTGCCCGAGCTTACGTGCCTTTGGGTTGTCCCACCCACCCAAACGGACATCATCCGAACATACCACGAGCTGGTAGATGCCAAGGGTGATGTCGACCACGCTAACGAGCTTCGGTTTGAGACAGGTGCTGAGCGGGACTTTATCGACCTGTCCGGCTCCTATGTTGAGGTCAAGTTGCAGGTTGTCCGTACCGCCGGCAGCATTGTAGCAGGCAATAACCTAGGGCTGACCAACCTGTTCGCGCATGGATTGTTCGAGAAGGTCACACTTACCGACAAGAGTGGCAAGAACTGGGCCTCGAGTGGTGCAGGGCAGCTCGAGGGATGGTATCCAGACATCGCAGGCCAGTTTGAGACAAAAGGCGCGGCCAACACAGGTTTGTTGCTCGACAGGGTCTTGTGGTGGCAGCGGCTGCAGACGATGCTGTTTCTACGATAACTGTGGCATTTCGACCGTTCTGAGGGATGATGCGCCAAAAACGGTTGCTCCTTAATGACATGGCTCTTCGACTATCCCTAACTCGAGCGAAGCCAGAGTTCACTCCCATTGCTGCTGCCACGGTGGCAGGAGCGCGAATCCGGATCACCTCTGCGCGCTGGTTTGTCAAACGGGTAGTGCTGACATCTGCTGCCATAAACTTCAACATCGAACGGATGTCCAAGGAGCGGGCGCTCTACCCTATGGATCACGCTCTATTCTACCAGCAGCAGAAAACTGGAAAGACCCAGTTCAAGTTAAAGGTCATCTGGTCCGGCCCCCTGCCCAGCCACGTGATATTAGCCGTTGTGCGCGCTTCGGCATTCGAAGGATACATCACAGAAAATCCAGACAATTTCGCTGACTACGAGTTGACGCGACTGCAGCTAACAGCAGGCTCAAGAGAGGTGCCAGAAAATGCATTCGAGCCGGTCTTTAACGGCAAAAACGTGACGGGCTCCTCTGCCACACGAGAATACCTCTCGACATTCTACTTTCTAGGGATGTGTCGCCGCTGACACACTTCCACACCCAGAGGTTGCCGCTGATACTGCATATCACGCTCCAACGTCGCTCGTCGTTAATTACGATCCCGCGGGAAGCCCAGGCAGCCACTGGGTGGCGAGTCGGATCGAGCATCATGCGGTTGAATGGTTCAACTCGTTCGGTCTCGCCCCGGACACTGACGATCTCATTCTCGGACACGAGACGCATTTCAGAAAGTGGCTGGAGGCAGTGTGTCATCAGCTGGACCTCCCGGGGTATAGCTGGAACACCGCTGACCTTCAGTCATTGTCCGGGCGGACATGCGGTCACTGCGCCCTCTGGTTCGCCTGCAATGGCCCGGAAAAAGGGTGGGAGGGCTTCGGCCCCCACGACGAGGTCAAAGATCGCGCCATCCAGCAGCGAGTAAAGTTGTAGGGCCTATGGCTTTTTTCCACTGATTCCTACTTCAGCAGCGAGAGTAGAGGCTGAGCGATGGCGCCGAGAACAAGAGCGAGGAACGAGAGGAAGCCAACTCTGTGCTGCCCATTTTTAAGCGGTCGCAGCATCCTCTTTCGCTGATCCGGAGGAGCGCCAGCGAACCGAGCAAGTCCATCTACCTTTTGTTTGGTTCGGTGGGCTGCCGAAAGGCGGAGCTTGCCGTTAACCAAGTCAACAGCAATACTATCGAGAAGTGGATCGAGACTGGTCGGGGCTGTCTTGAGCACATAATCACGTTCATGCTTCGCCCCGCGGGCGCAAGTTTCGAGGTGGTGCTTATGTTTTTGGAAACTAGCCTTTGTTTGCGGCATCTTGTATAGCATGGATGCATTAAACCTTGGATGTGTTCAACATGACACTTGTTGATGAGCTCTACTGCGTTATGGTCGAGGTCGGTGCTTGTGCCCGTCGGAACAAACTCCCAGGGCCACTAGCTCACACTCTGACTGACATTGCTCAAAAGTTGTTAGACATGTGGCGGCAAGACGAGAGACCGGCGATCCAATTCGCTGCGAGGGTTCTCGCCGGCCCTACGAACCTACCTGTACATACTGCGCATATACCCGAACCCACCCGGACGGCGTGTTGGAGAATGATCAAGCTGCTCGAATACATGGCTTCGCTGCTGTCGTCGACTCGAAAATACGATCGCAGAAAGGAAACAACACACCAGGCCTCTTACGTCTTCAGAGCTCGATAGTGCTCTCAGCGAAGTCTACTATGCACCGGGAGGTTTTCAGAGCATTACCGCCCTTCATTTGAGACTTCCAAAAGGCGCAGCCTCAAAAGACAGGTTTCGGGCATGGATAGCTAAGCAAGAGGTCGGTCGGTATATGCAGACGAGACCCCGCAAGGAGGTCTTCGCTAATTTCACTGAAGATCGACCCAACGAGATCCACCAGGCAGACCTGCTCTTCTTACCTCATTGTCGACCTGGACGAGGACAAAAGCTCTACAAATACGCGCTCACCGTCGTTGACGTTGCAAGCTGCTACAAGGCCACCAGGTCATTGACGTCAAAGCTCGCTGATGAGGTTGCCAAAGCGTTCACGGGTATCTACGCAGACGGGCCGCTAACCTGGCCGAAGGTGCTAATGGTAGACGACGGCCATGAATTTAAGGGGGCGGTGAGCACGCTCATGTCAAAACACGGGGTTCGTGTCCGTCGCGCACAACCTGGCCGCCACAGGTCACAAGCGTTTGTTGAGTCTTTCAATCGCCGGCTGGCAGAACGACTCTTTCGCGGACAAGCACAGGAGGAACTAGACACATGTCGTGACAGCCGTAAGTGGGTAGAGGTGCTTCCTATTGTAGTAGCTGATATGAATGCCACATAGACCCGAATGACAGGCCTACCGCAGGAAGAGGTCGTGGGAATGTCTAGGGTCCCGTTGGTGGCCGAAAAAGCCCTCCAGCCTGAGAAGCTATTGCCGATTGGCACATTGGTCTACATCGCGACCAACGAAGAGGACCCAAAGGACGTAGTTGTCGCCAGACGACCGACCCGTGGTGGACACACAAGCCCTACCCAATCTTGCGCCGTGTGTCTAAGCCAGGACAGCCTGTGCTCTACTACACCGCCTTCTGAAAGCACGGGTTTACCCGTTCGCAGCTAATGCCTGTGTCTCACCAGTCTTGACACCCATCATCGATGTCGTTAGGGTTAATGATGTCGTCGGATGGGTCACCACGCTTGTGTCGCCGATTACACGAGAGGCAGGTAAGCCGGACGTTCCATCGATAATGCCCTTGACTGTCGTCCAGCCAGTCGATGCTGAAGGTCTTTCCGTGGCATTTCGTGTAGCCTTGAAGCAAGAGCTCACCGTCCGACGACCCAGGTAACCTAGAATGGCCTTGAGAGTCTTGCAGCACTCATCGATGATGATGACCTCGGCCAGATTATCGAGACGATGACCGAGTGTTGTCGGGTCCCACTACTCTATTGGCTTGGTGGGGGTTGATACAGAGGTAGCGGTGGATCGTCTGCGCTTGGTGGGGTTCCAGTCCAAGGCGAGGGTTATCTCATTGGGAACCGACGAAATCGTTCTCGGGAGTCAATACGACAATCCAGCACCCATCGAAGTTCTTCACCGCCCACTCCGTTTTTCCGGCCCCTCCTTGTCCAGCAAGATACAACCACCTCGCAGTCGCTGCCTCGATGTCCGAGGGGAGCAATGGGGTCTCACTTGCAGCAAGTGCAAGCTGACCCTTGTGTTCAATCTTCCAGGTCGCCGCTTCGGGGCGCCATTCGTAGCCCGGTTGTTTGTGCCGGCACTGTCCATACCGGGGATGGTCCTCGATAAGCAAGTCTTTGACCTCATCGGGGAGAGCCTTGGCGTAGATGGCGTCTGTGCAGACGCGGAGGACGTCTTTCTGGGGGAACCGCCGTAGCATCCTGCGGAGAGCCACGTTGGTGTATCAGAGCACGAAGGCCCTTATGTGGAACCACTGGCCTGTTACCACTCCGTCCCGGTATCTGATGAAGTGGATGACGTCGGGTTTTTCGAAGTTCAGGAGTTTGTCTATGCCGCCTAGTGTTTTGCACAGGTAGGCAGCTTCGTTAGGGTCGCGGACGATGATGGACGATTAGTCACCATGGTGCGCGCATTTGCCAACAAAGCGGACAGCATGGTCTCTGGCGGGGAACCGAATGCAGGGTTTATCCCCACGCTATAGACAACCTCGCACGCTGTGACTCCCAGAAGGGCCCCCGATTCGAGCAGGTATCTGTGCCCCGGGGTCGTGATCCAGCCCCTCGTTCTTTCGCAAATGCTCGCCCACGTGAGGCGTCGACTACAAGAGTGTCTCGCGATAAAATAGGCTAGGAGGCGCAATTCGGCCGAGAGGGCGCACCAGGACCTGAGTCTAAACGCACCTAGTACCCCCCTGCTGTAACATTTTCTAAAGCCACATAGAAACTTTTAGAGTTTAGTTTCAAAATATTTTACTAGTTGGTTATAAATAAGACTTTCAAAGACCTTTGAAAATTTCGGAGGCAGACTAATCAGACTAATGGGTCTATAGTTCGTTTTATCTGTTGTGCTGCCTTTTTTATGAACAGGCACAATGTCAGCCCATGTAAGTTTGTTAGGGAAAATCCCGGTTTTTAAACAAACATTAAAGCATTTGTCCAATGATGGAGAAAATGATGCCAATTCCCTGTTAACCATTTGTAAAATGGTAACTGGGATATTACCACCTGTCTTCTTATGACGTTTTAGCT